>NC_069401.1:115463371-115550291 GCF_026875155.1 Cherax quadricarinatus | reverse complement strand
ATGTGCTTTCACACAATAATATTGAACCGAGAGATTGTTTTTATTTTGATTGCTGTAGTTAATTTAAATTTGATAAATCCCTTAGATTTAAATTAAAAATTTATTAAATTTTAATTTCTCTAGTTAGTAGCTACCAGTTGTAAATCCTGAAGCACTATTGAAAAATTTACTGAATTTTAATGGATAATTGGACAAGGATACTGACTACTTGTTGCGAAAACCCAGTAACAGGCTGGATGCTAGAAGGGCAGTCCTTTCTAGTATTCACTGGAGATCTCTAAGCTTTTAGAATCGCGTTTTTTTGTAACAGGTCAGCATATGTTAACATTTAATAATATACCTGGTGAGGAGAATCCAGCTGATTTCTTGTCTGGAGGTTTATCTTATGCTAAATTTGTAAATGATGTTCATGGTTTTAAAGGTCCGAGCTGGTTGGTAAATAAAGCTAATTGGCCTGTACAAAAGGCATATATTGCTCCTGTTGAAATTACTGTGACCACCGCTCCAATAGTTTGTCCTTCTTTAGCCATTGATATAAAAAGGTATTCTTCTTTACCCAAACTAATCAATGTAACTAAGTTGGTGTTTAAATTTCTAAACAGATGAATATCTCCTATAAGTTTTCACATCTCTTGAATATTGGATAAAGAGGGTACAGGAAGAAATCTATGGAAATGAGATTAAATTGATGATGGAAAGAAAATTGTGAAAGGTTCCATAATAGAGAAATTGGGGCTGTATTTAGAGAACAATGTAATTAGGTGCAGAGGTAGGTTACAAAATGCTGAATTGTGTGATTATGCTAAACACCCTATCTTACTGCCAAAACTCATCATCTAACAAATTTAATGTTCTAAATGCCATAAAAATGTAATGCATGGTGGGGTACAAGATACCTTAATTGTATTAGGGAAACTTTCTGGATTCCACAAGGATGGCAAAGTGTAAAAAGGGTGATTAATCTTGTGTATTATGTCGCTGTGTGGATGCCAGATCCTATATGTACCAGGTCCATCACATTGCCAAATGAGCAATTTGAGTCGTTTAGCAACGAACTCGCCCGGCTGCAGTGTGGAAAATATGTATATATTTTCCAGGAATATAGTAGTTGAATGTAAATAGATGGCCATATGTATTTATAAAAATTATGTTATAAAAAATGGAAAGCTCTGCCCTGTGCAGAGGAGACTGGCATGTTTGAATTGAGGACAACACAAACGTTAGTGAATAATCGGAAGAATTTTCGTGCTCTAGAGGGTAAAATTGGGCTGACACCTTTCAAATAGGAGCCAATTGTTGGATGTGCATTTCTGCATAACTTGAGATATCAGGCGACTGGACAAGACAGCTCCAGGAATCTCAGATAAGTTTGCTTATGTTTGTAACTCTGGCCAGTGTTATTTTCATGGATAGACAGTGAGGTTTTCTGAGTATGATGCACCTTAATCTCAAGTCAAATTGGTGAGTGATATTAGATATATTCTTCTTCCGTTATGTATATGTGTATATATTAATCATTTATTAATTTTAATATTACAGTCCACAATTTATATATTTACAGAATTCTTGGTGATACATATTTCATTTGTAATTAATAGGTCTAGGCAACTTGTGGATATGACAGTTGTAGGTATCGAAGGGGACATTTTTGAGACCTATATGTCCAATTCCTACTTGTCTATGTACTTTGATCAATAATAATTATTTTTGTTATCTCATTTATTGTTATGCACATAATGATGTACATCCAGATAAATGCAATTTTCCACAAGTGTTGTGAGGGTGGCAAGATTAGGGTGGGAGATGACATAAGTCGTGTCGTCTGCAAAGAGAATGGGTTTCAGGTGTTGGGATATGTTTGGAAGATCATTGATGTTAAATGAGGAAGAGCAGGGGACCAAGGACACTTCCCTGCGAAACTCCAGTATCAAGTGGCTGTATTGATGAGGCTGTGTCTTTAAATGGTGACATACGATACTATTAAAAAGGGTTTAGGATTTGAAATATGCAAGCGCTTTGGCCTCTTATACCATAGTGGTAAAGTTCGTGGAGTAGGATGCCGGGGGTCAACTGTGCCAGATGCTTTTCTTAGGTCAATAAAATTCCTAGTGGATATTCCTTAGTTACAATGCTGTGTAAAGCAGGTCTAGCATTTTAAAAATTGCATCATTAGTGCTTTTATTTTTCCTGAACCCAAAAATTGGCAGGGGTTGAGCATGCTTTGTGCCATTATAAAAAAATACAGTCTCCTGTGCATTAGTTTCTTAAATATTTTGGATAGCAATGGAAAATTTGATATTGGCTATAGTTGTTTCATCTGTAGGGTACCCCCTTTATGTATTGGTGTAACCCTTGCTGTCTTGAGTAGTGTCGGGAAAGTGCTAGTTTTTTAGTGAGTTGTTAAAAAAGTAATGTATAGCATTTTGAAAGGACATGGGCCGCTCGCTTGTACAATAATGGCGAGATGTGAGACAGATTCCCCGAGTTATTTTTAAGTGACTTTATGATCGCGGTGAATTCCGTGGGCTCAGTTGCTACAAGACAGAAGGAATTTGGGAAATTCCCTTTAGGTAGTCCCCGGCATGGGCATTGGTACGTGGGGGTCTTATGGCGAGATTAGATCCTATGTTTTAGAAGAGTCGTTTATCTTGGGTTTGTGTATCAGTGGGATGCAGTGGTGTTTCATTAGGTTTAGTTAGGACAATTTTTCTTAGTTTTTTTCAGTTTGTGGGTCACCAGAATCTGGGAAAGTGTTTTCCAGGTCTTTTTTATATCTCCTCTTGTGTTTAGTGAATTGTGGGTAGTACAGTTGTTTGGCTTTCTTTATTCTTTGGTGAGAACTGATGAAAAGTGTTTAAGAATATCTTTGTGTATTAAGCCTGTCTATATTGGTTTTCATATTTTGGGGTTTTTATCAATGGATTTCAGAATGGTATGGTTAGCATGGGCAACCAAGTGTTTTTTGTGATCTGTTTCATTTTTATGAGACAAAGTTTTTTTTGTACAGTCTAAGTTTTTTTTAAAGAAAATATTGCCCTTTCATCAATACCATTGGCTTGGAGAATTTCTGTAGGTAGTCAACAGCTCTGGGTTGCTCTAAAATTTCTTTTTGAGGCCTCGTCATGAGTTAAATGAAACTTTGTTGTTTTCGGTGGTGGCTTACAATTTTTGTTAAGGGGAAGGGTTGGGGTAGCGGTTAGAAAGTGCTGTCTGTGTTACCCCTGATTTAAGGGGGGTGTTAGGGGTCCAGATGTGATTATTATGGTTGCACTTTTTCTCAGTCAGCTGGTTGGTTAGTTTTTGTTGGTGTGGAAAATATTTTTAATTTTTCCGAAGCTATGTGCCTAATTTGGTGTTTAAGTGTCGAATTTGGGCAAAAAGTATTTTAAAAAATAGGATAGAAAAAGGTTCCTTTGCACCTGCGCGAATGTGTGGGGGGAGAGGGTTTGACTCGGGGCATGACACCAAAATTTTTGACTGCTTTTGGATATAACTAATAAAAAGTTTTAAAAAAAAAATTGTTCTTACTTCAGGTGACGATAAAAGACACCCTTTGTGCACAGGTGGGCCCCTGAGGTAGTAATTTGGGGAAATAATCTTAGTGGGCAATTTCCAGGTGTGACGTCAATGAAGGGAATAATGAGGATTGTGAAGGGGTTAATGAAATAAAGCAGAAAGTGCTGGGGTGACTTTGGGTATGAGAGGATTGTTTTGTTAAAAATCTCATAATTCCAGTTGCCCAATAAATTAACCCCGAGGCATAGGTTGTGTCACCCTTACAATAAAAGGGGAAATTGTTTTACAAGAAGCATGGAAGCTTCAGTGTGCTTTGGTGGGCCCTACCCGAGGAGTTAACGGAGGGAAAAAATTTAATGGGTGATTTGTAAATACCAAGTTGGAGTTCCAAGCAGGTGGCCAGTGAAAATGGGAAAATTGAATCCAATTATTTAAGTATCTAACAACGACCTCCACCAGGCCGCAGGTAAAAATTTTTTTAATTTTCCCGAAGCTATAGTGCCTAAAGGTTTTTAAAATGTGTCGTATGGGTCAAAAACGTATTTAAAATGGGATTAGAACCAAGAGTTCCCTTTGCCCCTGCGCGGATGTGCGGGGGGAGAGGTCGACTCGGGGCAGGGGAGAGGCAGGGTGTTTTAAAGTAGGAGGAGGCTGTGAAAAACATTGGCCCCAGGAAATTGGCGTTAGGCGGCCTAAGGATTAATTGGGCCTCTTTCTAATAGAAGTTTTTGTAACTTTTCCCTGGGGGGAAGAATGGGGGAAAACTGATAACGGGACCCCCGTAAAAAAGGGGAAAAATTAGTGAATAATGGAGAGCCGGGGGTGTGGTGTGGGCCATGGTGTGTGCCCAGGGGACATACCTGGGGTTTTAAATATATATCTGTCTCAGATCTTTTGGGGTGGCCTCTAAGTGTAAAATAATTTGAGACATTAAATCGTCTTGTAATCTATTAATAAGTTTAAAAAAACTAAGTTAAGGAATGCCCGAAAATGAAACGTTGCCTTTCTCTGGTGAACCGTTAGGCCTCCTGTTTTCCCCTCCCGGAGGAATGAAGTTTTATGGGCCCCCACTTCAAACCCGGGCAAACACGGATACCTCTCCTGTTGGGAAAAAGAAAAGTTTGCGGTGTAGCAGGACATCGAAATGAGATGGGGGAATGGAGGAAATAAGGGGCATAATCCCCACGTTTAAATAACCCTTCTGTTATAGCTGACTGAATGGCCGGTTAGGTATGTTGAAATTTGGGTAGGGTTTTGGTGATCCAGTAAATAATGACCCCCAAAGAATTGGTAAGTGGGGGATTTTATACAAGTGTTTTTCCTTGTGGATTATTCATGTGTAACCTACCCCCCCCCCCTCTCCCTTACACCAATTAAACTATTCAGTCCCCAAATTTAATTGTGCGCCGTACTTGTGGGTGCTATCCATCTATATGGTTTGGATAGATATGGTAAGATTGTGGGTCGAAGGCCCACCTGCAGTGACAGGGGTGGTGAAGTTTTCTACATGTCCCACCCGGGGGACTATGGTAATCAATATAGTGTTGTCTCCCCAAAGGATTACTTTTATGTATATAAAGTTGAGGTCTTTTAGGTAATCCCCAAAAAAAATTTTCCTAGTTGGTATGAGAGTGTGTTGTTCATATTGTTGATGAAATCAGTTACAGTCTGTCATTGGGAGGCCAAGGTTGTATTGAGTCTCCGCTAAGAGGGTGGTGCTTGTTTATTTGTCTGTTTGTTATTAGTACCTTTAGATTTTCATAAAGTTTGGGGGTTTGTGGGGTACCCGGGTAAATGGCGCCGATTGTTTTTGGTCTTGGGCTTTTTACAGTAAAATTAGAAAAAAGAATTGGTCTAAACAAGGTTGGTTAGAGAAAATAGTTTGCAGTACCCCCCCCAATTAGCTGGCTGAGTTTGGGGTTTACTGTGTTCCTGGTGTGGGTAGATTCTATTGTGTCCGCTTAACCCAGGTCTCTTTGAAAAAAATGCAGGAAAGGGTGTCTTAGTGATAAAGGAGTGCCAGGGGGTCATCATAGTGTTTGTGTTAAGAATGATGACTTTGAGCAGTTTTCAGGATAGTGCTGGCTTGGGTGCTGTGTAATTCAATAAAATTCAATTCAATTAAAAGTTTTTTCTTAAGGATTACAATGCTGATTTCAGAATTTGGTTTTTGTGGGTTTAATGTAGAAAAAATTAATAATTACAGAGTGTACCACTAGAACCCCTGCTGGTGGGCTTTTGGGCAGACTTAAAAGTTGGTATTATGGCAAAGTGACTAAAAAAATTAGTTGGAGTTTAGCATGGAATGCTTTTGTTTTGGCACAATATAGTTTTGTATTGGGGTATCACAGGTCAACTTAGCTAGTTAAAATTCATTATTTTGAGATTGAGATTTATATTTCTGTTTATGGTCAAATGGGTGAGTGAGTGTAAGTGTGAACCACCAGGTGGTATTCGTATTATTAGTTGACAGGGTGTATCGGGGAGATAAGATGTTTTCTGATGGTAGTTTAGAAGGCAATGAATGTGTCTGCAGTTTTGGAATTTTCAGGTAGGGTGTTCCAGATTTTAAAGCCTTTGACATACATTGAATTTTTGTAAAGGTTTAGTTGGACACGGGGAATGTCATAGAGATGTTTGTGTCTGGTATTGTGCCTGTGGGTTCTGTCACAACTATCAAGAAAGCGTTTTAGGTCAAGGTTAATATTGGAATTTAAGGTCCTGTAGATGTAGATTGCACGGTAGTAAGTGTGGATGTACTGAACAGGGAGTAAGTTTAGATCTATGAAGAGTGGGGGGGGGGGTGTTGCCAGGGATGGGATTTAGTGATTATTCTTACTGGAGATCTTTGTTGGGTTATTATTGGCTTTAGGTGTGTTGCTGCAGTTGAACCCCAAGCACAGATAGCATAGGTGAGGTATGGATATATAAGCGTGAGAAGGGCAGTTTGCGGCACGTAGTATCGTATCTTGGAGAGGATCCCAAACGTTTTGGATACTTTTTTGGTTATGTGTTGGATATGGGTGCTGAAGGTCAGGTTGTTGTCGAGGTATAGGCCTAGGAATTTGCCCTTCATTATGCCTGGCAATTAGAGTGTTGTCGATCTTAATGTTAATTTGCGCATCTCCTGCTCTGCTACCAAACACAATGTAGTAGGTTTTGTCAACGTTAAGCATAAGTTTATTGGCTGTCATCCAAGTCGATATTTTGATCAGTCCTCATTAACAATGGTGTTGAGGGTGGCAAGATTAGGGTGAGAGATGACATAAGTCGTGTCGTCAGCAAAGAGAATGGGGTTCAGGTGTCGAGATACGTTTGGAAGATCATTGATGTATATGAGGAAGAGCAGGGGACCAAGGACACTTCCCTGCGGAACTCCAGTATCAAGTGGCTGTGTTGTTGATGCTGTGTCTTTAACGGTGATATACTGATACCTATTAGTAAGGTAAGATTTGAAGTATGCAAGCGCATGGCCTCTTATACCATAACCCTCAAGTTTGTGGAGTAGGATGCCGTGGTCTACTGTGTCAAAAGCTTTTCTTAGGTCAATAAAAATTCCTAGTGGATATTCCTTATTTTCCAATGCTGTATAAAGCAGATCTAGCATTTTTATGATTGCATCGTTAGTGTTTTTATTTTTCCTGAATCCAAATTGGCAGGGGTTGAGTATGTTTTGTGACGTTATAAATGAATACAGTCTCCTGTGCACGAGTTTCTCAAAGATTTTGGATAGCAATGGTAAGTTTGATATTGGCCTATAGTTGTTTAAATCTGTAAGGTCACCACCTTTATGTATTGGTGTAACCCTTGCCGTCTTGAGTAATTTCGGGAAGGTGCTAGTTTCTAGTGACTTGTTAAAAAGTAATGAGATAATATGCGAGAGGACATGGGCCACTCTCTTGTACAATAATGGTGGACATGAGACAGATTCCCTGAGTTATTTTTAAGTGACTTTATAATCTCGGTGACTTCCGTGGGCTCAGTTGGAGCAAGATAGAGGAATTTGAGAAATTCCATCAAGGTAGTCCCGGCATGGGCATTGGTACGTGGGATTTTATTGGCGAGATTAGAACTATGGTTGAGAATAAGTCGTTTATCTTGTTAGCTGTGTCAGTGGGTTGCAGTGGTGTTTCATTAGGTTTAGTTAGGACAATATTCTTGATTTGTTCAGTTTGTGGGTCCCTAGAATCTGAGAGAGTGTTTTCCAGGTCTTTTTTATATCTCCTCTTGTGTCAGTGAATCTACTGGAGTAGTATAGTTGTTTGGCTTTCTTTATTACTTTGGTGAGGACTGATGAATAGTGTTTAAGAATATCTTTGTGTATTAAGCCCTGTCTATATTGCTTTTCATATTGGTGTTTCTTATCAATGGATTTCAGAATGGTGCTGGTTAGCCATGGGCAACCAAGCCGTTTGTTTGTGATCTGTTTCGTTTTTATAGGACAATGTTTGTTGTATAGTCTAAGTAGTTTGGTAAGAAAAATGTCTGTCCAGTCATCAATACCTTTGGCCTTGGAGAATTCTGTAGGCCAGTCAACAGTCTCTAGATCAGCTGTGAACTTCCTTATTGAGGCCTCATCATGGAGTCTAAATGAGACTTTGTTGTATTCAAGTGGTGGTTTACTAATGTTTGTCAAGAGGAAGGTAGGGTAGTGGTCTGTAGTGCTATCTGTGATTATCCCTCATTTATGGGGGGCTAGTATATTGGTCCATATGTGGTCTATTATAGTTGCACTTGTCTCAGTGAGCCTGGTTGGTTTAGTTATTGTTGGTATGAGAAGTGTGTTGTTCATATTGTTGATGAAATCAGTTACAGGCTGATCATTTAGTAGGCCAAGGTTGATGTTGAAGTTTCCAGCTAAGAGAAGGTGGTGCTTATTCATTTGACTGTTTGTTATTAATGCCTTTAATTTCTCACTGAAGTTTGGGATGTTTGTGTGGGTTATCCGGTAAATGGCACCGATTGTTAAAGGCGTCTTAGGTTTTTTACAGTAAAATTAGCAAAAATGTATTCTCCATATTCATCACTAAAGCAATTGGTGCTAATACAAGATAATTGGTTAGAGTAATAGATTGCAATACCACCCCAACTTGGTTTGGTCTGCAGTTGTGGATTGCTGTGTATCCTGGTAGAGGGTAGATATCTATTGTGTCCTGTTTAAGCCAGGTCTCAGTAAGAATAATGCAGGAGAAAGGTGTCTTTAGTGATTCAAGAGATGCCAGGAGGTCATCATACTTTTGCTTAAGGACCTTGATGTTGTAGTTAAGTACTGATAGACTTTTATCATTGTTTAGGATAGTGCTGGCTTGTGATGCTGTGTAGTAAAGGCAGTTACTTTCCATAGGTTTTGATGTGTGTCAGATTATGTAGGTTTAGATCAGGGTCAACATGATCAATCATCTTCTAGGTTTAAATTATGGTTATTTATATCCTAAGTTGTGTGTTGAGTTTTAGTACTGATATCTGTAGTTGTGGGAAGTTTGGACAAGTATATAGCTATAGCATTTTGGTCGTGTAGAGTATAGTCACTAATAAACATAATGGAGTTGGTGTTGTCTATGTGTTGTGCTGGAATGAGCTAAAGTACAACTAGGTATAAACTAATAATATAAAAATACAAATTAAAAATAGCACCAGACTCTCACTAGTAATTACACTATGGTCTAATATAATGACTTTGGTACTGACTATATATTGAGCTAGAATGAGCTATAGTACAACTGAGTTTAATCTAATGATATAAAAAAGGCACAAGACTCTCAATTGTAATTGCACTAAGGTGTTATGTAAGTTGTTTACAAGAATTAGAGTATAACTAGATTTAAATTGACAGGATAAAATGTACAAGTTAAGGTAGCAAAAGAATAAAAAAAGTAGAAAAAAAAAATATATGAGGTAGTTGGTACTAGTTAGCAAAAGATAGTTAAGGGCCTTGAACAATAATATAATTGAAATATACACTAATTGCACACACAATATAGTCACTAAGATATGAAAACAATCTTAGAATAGGACTTATAATATAAACTTATAATATATAAAATACAAATTGAATGGTACTTGCAATTGCACTAGGGTCTGGTATAGGTTGTTGACAAGATCAAGAGTATAACTAGATTTAAATTGACAAAATAAAATTCACAATTAAAGTACCAAAAGAATAACAGTAAAAAATAACAATGGTAATGTCTTGGTTATAATATGATAGTAAGATGGTAGACAGGTACACAGGTACACAGGTACACAGGTACACAGGTACACAGGTACACAGGTACCACAGGTACAAAGGATAATTTAAAGGTTGAAGTTGAATATACAAATTGGAATTTGGCAACAAAATGTTATGGGAAGTATAAAATAATGTTTAATGTACAAAAGTAAAATTGACTGGTAGTAAATATGGTGTTTAATAAAATTTTAGTAAGTAATAATGATTACAAAATAAGTGAAAAAGTAATGTTTATTTCTTTCAAAATTGGACTGGTAGTTATACTTGAGGTTATTTGGCAGTACAATGGTAATTAAGAGTACTCTAAGATAGTAAATGTGGTATTAAAACTGGTTAAGGTAATTAGACAAGTAATGGTTATTAAATGATGTCAAAAATGTTAAGAGTAAATTGTATTGATAGTAAAAATGGTAATTATTAATTTTAGTAAGTAATATCAATTGATAGTATTTAAAAAAATATGAGGTAGTAATATGGACAGAGAAAGTATCAATTCAGCTAATGTTTAAGCAAACAATAGTAAATAAGAAAATTACATAAGGTGACTTATGCTTACTAGTAAAATCACAAAATGAGGTAGTTGATTATTTAATTACTAAGAGATTGTACAATGAAATTTGAACAATAATGGAGCAAAACATACACTACATTACGTAGGCTTTTAGGTTGGACATTTAGTTATTCTCTGTAAGATCAGTATCCCTGAGAAATCGTGATAGATCATTCTCGTTCGTGATTGTGTACAGTTGACCTACATTTGTTTTCCTAACTAGAATTTTCCCATCCCGTGTGAAGCATTAGTGTATTGTGTCATTATTCTCCCGCTTAGGCAGTTACTTTCCAATAAGTTTTGATTGTGTGTTAGATTATGGAGGTTTAGATCAGGGTCAACGTGATCATTCATCTTTTAGGTTTAAATAGTGGTTATTTATATCCTGTGCTATGTGGCGAGTTCTAATACTGATTTCTGTAGTGGTGGGAGGTTTGGAAATGTATATAGCTGAAGCACTTTGGTCAAATAGAGTATGTCACTTAATAAACATAATGAAGATTGATATTGTCTATTGTGGTTTGCGCTAGAATGATCTAAAGTACTTACTAGGTATAACTAATGCTATAAAAAAAATTACAAATGGCACTCAGACTCCTCTTGGATTGCACTAAGTCTAATATAATGAAATTTGGGTCTGTTGACTATGTATTGAGCTAGAATGATGGTAAAGTACAACTCTAATCCAGCCCCTTCCATCATATATTTATCCAACCAAAAATTTGATGCACCTAAAATCCTAGCCTCAATAACACAACTAGGTAGACTGTTCACTCATTCAACTACCCTATTTCAAACCAATCTTACCTATGTCCTTTCTAATCAAAAACTTATTCTAAATTAAATCCTTACTGCGGGTTCTCTCTTGGAGAGATATCCTCAAGACCCTTATTAATATTCCCTTTATTAATACCATCTTCCCTAAACACCTCGATCAAGGTCTCCCCTCATTCTTCGTCTAACAAAGTGAATGTAATTTAGAGTTTTCATCTTTCTTATAAGGAGGATTTCTAATGCTATAGCTATTAATTTAGTCATTCTATGCGGAATGTTTTCTAACGAAATTTTATATCTATATGTAATATGGCAGCAGAATTGAGCCTGCATAATCTAGGTGAGGGCCATATTAATGATGTTAATGCTGCAGTATACCTCTGGACTTCGGTGCTTACACTTCGGGATGATAAATCCAATATCTATTTGCCTTATTACGTACGCTTAGGCAATGCTGTCTTGGTTTAAGGTTGCCTGCTTACCATAAACCCCCAAGTCCTTTTCACACTATGTATGGCTAAATTTACATTATTTAACTTATAAGTGCTAGGGTTATGGACACTCCCGAGCTTCAGAACCTCTGCAACTTATCTCATTGTACTGCATCTGCCACTGTGCTGACAATTTATGGAGTTTGTCTAAATCCTCCTGAAGTTCCTATATTACATTTGAATCAATTATCCTACCTTCATGTGTCATCGGCGAATTTGCTCATTTTTCTTAGTAATTCCCTCATCAAGATCATTGATATATATTATAAACAACAACGGACCTGCCATGTTACAGCTCCCACTCGGATTAACCAAATCTTATGACACTCTCTGCTTCCTGTCTGTGAGCCGTGATCGATCCACGAGAGCACTTTTCCCCCAATGTCATGAGCTGCCACTTTTCTTTAACAGTCTTTGGTGCAGATACTCTATCAAAAGCTATACTAAAATCTAAAGTAAATAATATCAAAATTCTTTATCGTGATCAAACAGCTCAAAAGCTTTACTGAAGAAAGTTAAAATAAATTAGTTAGTACCAAGAACGGCCTCTCGTGAAATGAATCCATGCTGAGTATCAATAATCAAGCTATGCTTATCGAGATTGGTTTCTTATAATTTCAGCTAAATCTGAATCGGAGAGTTATTTGCATACAATTGAGGTCAGGGCTTATGGGCGGGTAATTTGGACGGTAACAACTTGTCCCCTGCTTTAAATAATAGGAATTACATTAGCCATCTTCCACATATCAGGACCACTAGAGCTGTTTCGAAGAGATAATTAAAAATTATTAGTTAATGGTTCACAGAGTTTTTCCATTTTGCATTCCTTAAGAACCTGAAAAAAAGACTCATCGAGGCCCGGCGACTTATTTTGCTTCAGTGTGTTATTGCTTCACAACCATTTCAAGTGACTGTGATGTTACATAATTTATCTTCTTCAGGCCCACTATAAAAAATTAATTACATGGAATATTGTTACGTGTCTTCCTGAATGTAAAAACTGAGAGAATATAATTATTTAAATCAAGCACATTTTCTTCTCTTTGTCAGTAAGATGCCCACAGTTATTTTTAAAAAAGGGGGGGTGACCTATTTATCTTCTAACTTTTGTTCTATAGAACCCTGGAAAAAGCTTTCTGGGTTATTTTTCGAATCCCTAGAATCTTTAAATTCATGTCCCTTTTTAGCTTTTCTTATCCCCTTTTTATGTCCCTCTTAATGTCAATATACTGATTCATAAGATGACCTCACCTTTTTTGAACGCTTAAAATTCCCTTCTTATGCCTAGTAAGAAATTTCATCCTATTATTCATCCATTTTGGGTCATTTCATTTGATCTAATTTATTTACACGAGATAAACGTTCTTTGAGCAGCTCTATAGCGTTCAGAAAAATGTCATTATTGATAGCTCTTTTCGTTACCCCCAGTTCAACAGATAATAAGTGTTCTCTAAGCCCATGTAATCTGCTAAGCAAAATCTGGCGACTGTTACTGAGTTATTCTTCCCCAACCCCCCCCCCCCCCCCCCTTCTAAATGTAATTGATTTGTGGTCGGTAGCACCAGTTTCCTCCTTTGTGAAATTTCTAAATTAATAACAAGGGATTAATTGGTTTGCCAGATCTAAGTCAAGCAGGTTATTTCCCCTGCTTGAAAAACAATCCTGAATACTTATAAGAAGTCGTATGATTCAAATTTCCAGTCAGGAAACTCCAAAAAATATGATAAAATGAAAGTCTTCCAGATTTACTACATTATCGTGTCTTGTGGCTTTAACAATTTCCTCCACAGTAGTCTCCCATGGTTCCATCTAAGTTTGGGGGACAGGTATATCACACTGTAAAATCAATTTTTCATGCCCCTATGAAAATTCTATCCAAACAGACTCTGTATGGTGTTACATTCAGACTTAATTACTGTTTTTATGCAAAACAGTTCAAGCGATGTCGGATATACCATGCCACTCCCACCCCCTTCAGATCTTCTATCTACTTGGAACCAATTTAAAACCCTGAATGTTACATTCACAGCATGTAACGACCTTTTGAATTTAACCACGTCACACTTATGGCAAATACATCAATGTTACCTGCCTAGCAACTAATCTCAATTCGTCACCTTATTACCTAGCACTACGTCTACTTAGCATAATATACATTGAAAGACTCTCCTTTGTCTTTACCCTTTCTGCCTCATTTCTGTGTTTTACTAAAACTATTGTCTGTTTTTAATCACCTCATGTCACTGGCTTTTCAATATCTACCTTGTTCTGCTTGTTACTAGTTCTCCTAGAACTCATAATATTAATACTCTGGGACTTCACTGTTTTCCTGCCAAAACCCATACCACTATCTTTCTAGTTTAAGTCCTAAACAGCTCCCTCTACTGCAGTTTGCCAGTGCACCACCCCAGACCTAGACAAGTGAACCCCATCCCTGGCATACATTTCATTTCTGCCATAGAAGAGGTCCCAGTTGTCAATGAATGTTACTGCATTTTCATTACAGTATTTGTCCAGCCAGCAATTGACACCATTTGCCTGGACAAACCGTTTATTTCCAACTTTCTCCTTGGCAAAATACCACATATGACAGGGTTCCCACTCTTCTTCCTAATTATCTCTATTGCTGACCTATATGCTAATCAGTTCCTCACTCTACGTCTGCCAACATCCGTTGCCTCCAGCACTGAGACAGTTAATATGGATGCTACCATTACCTCTCATGATGTCTCCAGATGTTAACAATATTAAATAACCAAAAAGGCACAATACCGTGACAGGAAACGATACACACAAATAACCCGCAATAAAAGAGAGAAAGCTTACGACGACCGTTTCGGTCGACTTGGACCATTGACCAAAGTCCACGAACAGAGGTGGAGAGGAACGGCTATATATAGGAGGAGAGGTGGTGGTAGTAGTAGTAGTAGTAGTACAGAATTGTATATATACCGGACAGGATGAAATGACACATGCCACAACACCCGGGCATCCCCACCGTAGACGTTTCGACATCCAGCCAGCCACGGATGGCGAAACGTCCACAACAAAGAAACCAGACGCTGCACATGGTCTTAATTTCATCAAGTAGTTGTAGTAGAAGGAGAGAGGTAGTAGTTAGTGGTAGTGGTAGAAGTGGGAAATAAGGAGACGAGCCGGTACAAATAAAGGAAGGGGAGCACTGCAAGAGAGCCTAGGGAAACCCACAGAGGGAAAGCCAGCTCACCGAGGTGCGTGGAAAGGGGAAGTGTGAATTAAAATAAATGAAGAAGTGAAGAAAACACGAGACAGGGAGAGAGAAAGACCACCCAGAGGAGAAAAGGAGAGAGGAAAGGGAAGAGGAAAGAAGAAAAAGAAGAAAGTATGAAGGAAAGAAGAAGAAGAAGAAGAAGAGAAGAAGAAGAAGAAGAAGTAAGAAGAAATGGAGGATTAGGTTAAGTCACGGGTGTTCTGAAGTTTTGGAAGATTTTCAATGTAGTGGGAGAGGAAGGCATCTACAGGACGAAGCCAAGGGATAGGTTCATACATGGAAAAAGTTGTGTTATAAGAGGGGGGGGGCAGGATTCAACTAAAACGGCGATGTTTCGAGTTGGAAGTTAGGGGAAGACAGTTTTAGCAGAAGACCAGTCAATAGGATGGCTATGATCTATGAAGCGTGCGTGACAGAAAAGAGCATTGTTAGTGTCGGCAAGCCTACACTATTTTTGTGCCTACCTAAGTTCTGTCGAAAGAGATCGACCAGTTTCTCGAAATATTGAAGAGGACAGGAGGAGGCAGAAATAAGAAGTAGACACCAGGAAATCTGATTGAGGGAGGAGAGGTCATGAAACGAGATTTAGTGCGAAGGTGTTAGTCTGGCGGAAGGTGAGCTTGATGTCTAAGGGACGGAGAGAATTGTGGATTAGAAAGAAAGCGGAAATGTAGGGAAGGCAGAGGATAGGAGAGTTCATGTTAGGGCGTGCCGACACTAACAATGCTCTTTTCTGTCACGTAGAGATCATAGCCATCCTATTGACTGTTACGTCTGCTAAAACTGTGCTTCCCTACTTCCATCTCGAACAGTCGCCGTTTAGTTGGAATCCTCTCTTTATACCTCAACTTTCTTGTATGAACCTTAGCCCTGGCTTCGTCTCTGAGATGCCTTCCTCTCCCACTACATTGAAAATGCTCCAAAAACCTCAGAACACCCGTGATTAACCTTGAATCTTTTCTTCTTCTTCTTCTTCTTCTTCTTCTTCTTTTTTCTTCTTCTTCTTCTTTTTCTTCTTCCTCTTTCCCTTTCCTCTCTCCTTTTTCTCCTCTGGTGTCTTTCTCTTCCTGGTCTCGTGTTTCTGTTCCATCTTCATTTATTTTATTTCACCACTTCCCCTTTCACGCACCTATGTGCCGCTTGCTCTCCCTCTGTGGGTTTCTAGCTCTATTGCGTGTCCCCTTCCTTTGTATTTGACTGGCTCGTCTTCCTTAGTTCCCACTTCTACCACTTCCACTACTACTACAATCTTCTTCTTCTACTACAACTACTGATGAAATTAAGGGACACATTGTGCAGCGTTGGTTTTCTTTGTTGTGGACGTTTCGCCCATCCAGGTGGGCTGGCTGGATGGCGAACGTTCTACGGTGGCAGGATGCCAGGCAGGTGATTGTGCATGTGTCATTTCATCCTGTCGGTATATATACAATTCTTGTACTTCTACTACAAAAAATACTACTACTCCTCACCTCTTCCTGCCTATATATAGCCGTCTGCTCCACCTATGATGTGTGACTTTGTCAAGGTCAAGTCGGACCGAACGTCGTCGTAAGCTTCTCTCTTTTATGTGCGGGTTATTTGTTGTATCGTTCCAGTCACGGTATTGTGCCTTTTTGTTATTTATGGACCCCGCTGTTAAGCGTTCATATTACTCTCCAACTTTTTTAATGTTCTTCCCTCTTTTAAACCCTCTTTCGATCTTATGAGGCTGCTCTTATTGCTCCCGGCGTCGTAAGAATCAGCTTCGCCTTCTACGTGACTGTTCTTGCTGAACAAGTTCTGCCACCTTCCTTCTCCCACTTCCTGAAACCAACCATCATGGGCACTCCCTTTTCCTGATCATGCGTCCTCTACTTCAACAGCTCATTCTTTCTACTAAATCACAGGTTGAAGATGCCTTCTTTACTCTCCGTCAACGTCAACGTGCTCTCTTTGCGGCTCTACCACAGGATCTCTGTAACCTTCTCTCTACCATTGCTTTGACAATCAGGCCGCCTGATTGCACAAATTCATTTTCCAAACTACCAAATAAACTTTCAACGTCTCATCTCAGTTTGCCCTTGTCTAAATTCTCCCTCACTGACTATGTTACTGAATTGTCTTCTGTCTCACTATCTCAATATGAGCTTGAACTTCTTGGTTTGGTCTTTCCCTTTGCCACTTGCCTACTCCTCGCGCTGGTATTTCCCTGATTGCTCTTTTGATTCCTTTCTGATCAATCTCGCCGCTTCCGTAATCTTCATGACTTGTCCCACTTTTGTGGTGCTCTCCTTCCTGCTCTTGCTTAGTCTGTTTTTCCAAGAATCACCACCTTCCACGGCCGTTACACAATTGCCCTTTCATCTCTTAAATTTAACACTAACATTGTATACTATCTCTGACAAGGTAATTTCTGTAGTTATCTTGATCGCGAGGAATTACTCCGTTAAAGCTGACTCACGCACCTTACACTCCTCTCGTTTCCAACCTCTTGAATCGCATCAATAGAGAACTTGCAACAAAAAACTAAGGACTCTCTCCGACCTCTGTTCCTCCTGACTTTGACCTTGTCAACGGTTCGTGTCATCTGTCCCTCTCTTCCCTATTTCTATGGCCTTCCCAAAACTCATAAACTGATATTCCTCTTGTCCTATCATATCCTCTAAGGTTCTGTCTCTTATTCTATTGCTTCTTGGCTGGCCAAAACCCTCACTCCCTTTCTTGGTACTTTTTCTCCTGCCCACCTCCGTCACTCTCAAGACTTCATTGAACGGGTTCGCTCTCTCCCAACCTGTAAGATGCTTAGTCTTGACGTTGAGTCCCTCTTCACCAATGTCCCTCTTGATGATGTCCTTGATTTCCTTAGAGAGAAGGCCCATGAAGGGTTTCTTCATCTCCCTATCCCCACTGATGTCTTTCTTGATCTGATCCGCCTCTGTGTGGACTTCTAACTCCTTTTCCTTCCAAGGGAAATATTATTCTCAAACCTTCGTGTCGCTATGGGCTCTCCTCTCTCTCCTGTCCTTGCTAATCTTTACATGGAATACTTCGAGACTGTTCTTCTTCCTACCCTCGATGTGCAACCTTCACTCTGGCTCCGCTATGTGGATGACATCTTTGCTCTGTGGCCTCATGACTCCAGTCTCTTCCAACCTTTTCTTGAAGCTCTTAATAATTTGCCCCTTCCATAAGTTTAAAGCTGAATGGGAATCTAATTCCTTACTTCCTTTCCTTGATGTCCATGTCCACCGCTCAGATACAGGTTTTTCCTTTTCCGTTTTACCGTAAACCTATGCACAGTGGCATGTACATTCACTACTTTTCCTATCATGCTTCCCCTGTCAAAGAAAAGTGTTCTTATCTCCCTCTTTCTCCGTGCCCTCCGCATCTGTGATCCTCAGTTCCTTCCAGCAGAAAATTTCCACTCTTCATAATTCGTTCTCCCTCTTGGCTACCCTTCCCATTTCATAGACTCTGCCCTCTCACGTGCTAAACGCAATTTCTTCTCTCCCAAACTCTCTACTCATGGGAACTCTTCTATCCTCTGCCTTCCCTACATTTCCGGTCTTTCTAATCTCAACAATTCTCTCCGTCCCTTAGACATCAAGCTTACCTTCCGCCAGACTAACACTCTTCGCACTAATCTCGTTCATACCTCTCCTCCTCTACAGATGTTCCTGGTGTCTACTCTATTTCTTGCTCCTCCTGTCCTCTTCAATACTTCGGAGAAACTGGTCGATCTCTTTCTGACAGACTTAGGGAGCACAAAAATAGTGTTAGGCTTGCCGACATAACAATGCTCTTTTCTGTCACGTCAGAGATCATAGCATCCTATTGACTGGTTTTCTGCTAAAACTGTTTCCCTACTTCCAACTCGAAAAGTCGCCGGCCGTTTAGTGAATACTCATCTTATACACAACTTTCTTGTATGAACCTTAGCCCTGGGCTTCGTCTCTGTAGATGCCTTCCTCTCCCACTACATTGTAAATTGCTCCAAACTTCAGAAACACCCGTGACTTAACCTGAATCCTCATTTCTTCTTCTTCTTCTTCTTCTTCTTCTTCTTCTTCTTCTTCTTCTTCTTCTTCTTCTTCTTCTTTTCTTCTTCTTCTTCTTCTTCTTCTTCTTCTTCTTTTTCTATTCTTCTTCCTCTCCCCTTTCCTATTCTCCTTTTATCCTATGGGTCCGGTCTTTCTCTCTCCTGTCTCGTGTTTCTGTTCCTTCTTCATTTTTTTATTTCACCACATTCCCCTTTCATGCACCTCTGTGCGCTTGTCTCCCCTGTGGGCTTCTAGCTCTCTTGCAGTGCTCCCCTTCCTTTGTATTTGACTTGGCTCGTCTCCTTATTTCCCACTTCTACCACTTCCCATCACTACTACCTCTTCTTCTTTACTACAACTACTGATGAAATTAAGACTCATGGTACAGCGTATTCCCTGGTTGTCTTTGATGTGACGTTTCGCCATTCAGGTGGCTGGCTGGATGGCGAAACGTTTACGAGTGGGATGCCCGGGTGTTGTGCATGTGTCATTTCATTACTGTCGGTATTATATACAATTTCTGTCTACTACTACTACTACCTCCACTCTTCCTGCCTATATATAGCAGTCCTGCCTCCCCACCTCTGTTTAGTGTGACTTTGTCAATGGTCCAAGTCGGACCGAAACGTCGTGTAAGCTTCTCTCCTTGTTTTTATGTGAGGGTTTATTTGTGTATGGCTAACAAATTTCTCCAGCCCAGCCCCAGGAAAGCAAACCTCTGCTCCTACTACGTCCCTTCAAGCAGGAATTGCCCCAAGCCATTTTATCTAACTTGGCTATCCCGAACAACAAACAATATTCTTACCTTCCTTGGTGTCGTTCATCGTGACGTTCCCAGTAGTTGACTCATATTCGTCGGGTAGCACGGAGAATGCATTAGATGTTTCCACAACAGTTTTCAGAGCAATCTCTTTCTTCTTCATCATGTCTACCTTTCCATTCGTCTTCTTGATCGTCAACTTCGTTCCATGCTGTCCAGCCACTGACCAGTTTCCCTTCTTGTCCTAAAGGACTCACCTCAATGCCTCAACTACCCAACGTTTTAGCTTCAATAACCCTACTACCATATTTCCAAACAAATATTTCCTATATCCTTTCGAAATCTAAACTTATCCAATTTGAATCCATTATTGCTTGTTCTTTCTTGAAGGGATAACCTCAAAACCTTATTTATATCTCCTTTGCTAATACCCATCTTCCACATAAACACTTCGATCATGTATCCCCTCATTCTTTGTCTTACAAGTGACTGAAGTTTAAGAGTTTTCAATAGTTCTTCGTAGGGAAGATTTCTAATGCTATGTATTAATTTAGTCATTCTACGCGGGACGTTTTCTAGCAAATTTATATCCATTCTGAATAGGCGCCCGGACCCAGAGCCATGTATAATCTAGGTGAGGGGCCTTACTAATGATTGTATAAAGCTTGTAAAATAACCCACTGGACTTCTGTTGCATGCACTTCTTGATACAAATCCCAGTAATCTGTTTGCTTTGTTTCGTATGCTTAGGCATTGCTGATGTGGTTTAAAGTAGCTGCTTATCATAACCCCCAAATGCTTTTCGGCAATCTGTTGGGGGGGGGGACTTAAGTTCTACGTTATTTACTGATGGAACGTACTAGGGTTATGGACACTCCGAGCATTCAGAACCTTGCATTTATCTACATTGAAATGCATCTGCCACTTTTCTGACCAGGAACTGAGTTTGTATAAATTCTCCTGAAGTTCCGTCGTGACATATTACGTTCGAATCAATATCTATATCTTTCGTGTCATCGGGCAAATTTGCTCTTTCACTAGGAATTCCCTCATCAAGGTATTGATATATATTATAAACAACAAACGGGCCTAAGACTGATTCCTTTGGAACGCCACTTGTTACAGATCCCACTCGGATTTAACCATCATTTAAGGATACATCTCTGCTTCCTATTGGTGAGTCATGACTCCGATTCCATGTCTGCACTTTTCCCCCAATGTATTAGCTGGCCTCTTTCTTCAACAGGTCTTGATGTGGTACCTATTCAAAAGCCTTACTAAATCTAAATAAACAATATCGAATTCTTTATCATGATCAACGGCCTCAAAAGCTTTATGAAGAAGGTTAATAAATTAGTTAGGCAGGATCGGCCTCTCGTGAATCCATCTGAGTATCATTAATCAAGCTATGCTTATCGAGCATGGCCTCTTATATTTCAGCTATAATTACTCTAGTAATTTGCGTACACTGAGGTTAGGCTTATTGGACGGCAATTTGACGGTAATGACTTGTCCCCTGCTTTAAAAAAAGGTAATTACACTAGCCAATCTTCCATTTATCAGACACTACACCTGTTTGAAGGAGAAATCATTAAAATATATTAGTCAATGGTTCGCAAAGTTCCATTTTACACGCTTTAAGAAATCTTGAGATAAGTTCCTCGGGCCCGGGGATTTATTTTGCTTTAATCTGTCTATCAGTTTGATAACCATTTCGCTAGTGACTTTGATATTGCATAATTTATCATCTTCAGGGCCACTATAAAAATTAATTACTGGGATATTGTTTAGTGTCTTCCTGAGGTGAAAAACCGAGGAAAATAATTATGAAAAATAGAGCACATTTCATTCTCCTTGTCAGTGAGATGCCCCAAAATTATTTTTAAATGGGACCTTTTTATCTCAAACTTTTCGTTCTATAAAACTGGATAAACTTTTTTTGGGATCGTTTTCGAATCCCCTAGCAACTTTAATTTCATGCTTCCGTTTAGCTTTTCTTATCCCCTTTTTAATGTGCCCCTTAATATCAATTATACATGTTCATTAAGATGCCATCCACCCCTAATTTTGATGCGCCTATAAATTCCTTTTTTCTGTCCTAAAAGATTATTTTCAGCATGTTATTTCATCCATTTGGGTCATTTACTGATTCGATCTAATTTCCATTATATGGATAAATGTTCTTGGGCAGCCATGTACTTGTGTTAGAAAGCTCTCTTCGTTACCCCAGTTCCACAGATGATAAGGTTCTCTAAGCACACTGTAATCTGCTTAAGCAAAAATCTGGGACATTACTGAATTTCCCCCTACAATCGTACTTCCTTTCAATGTTCAAGATAATTGATTTGTGATCGCTTGTTACGAGTTCCTCTGTAATTTCCTAAATTATTAACAAGGTTTTCTCGTTTGCTAAACCAAATCAGGAGGTTATTTCCCTTTGTAGGCTCTGTCACAACTGCTTCAAGAACAATCACTGATGCTACTTCTAGAAGTCGTTTGATTCTAAATTCCAAGTAAGAAATTCCAAATCAATATGACTAAGTTACATAGTCTCCTAGAATTACTACGTTATGTCTTTGTGGCCTTAACAATTTCTCATAGTCAATCTCTCTTGGTCTCTAGACGGTATATCACACCTATAATCAATTTTTCATGCCCCTATGGAAAATCGAACAAACAGATCTGTATGTGTTACTTCAGACTTTAATACCGTTTTTTATTGCAAACAGTTCAAGGCGATCTTGTGACTGCAGTGCCACCCACCCCCCTTTCCCGATATTCTATCTACTTGGAACAATTTTAAAAACCCTGAATGTGACAATCAGCAGGCATGTCCCGACTTTTTTAATTAAACCCACGTCTCAGTTATGGCAAATACAACAATGCTACCCGCACTAGCACCTAACCTCAACTCGTCCATCTTATTCCTAGCACTACGGCTATTAACATAATGTATATTTAAAGCCCCTCCTTTTCTTTACCCTTCCTGCTCATTTCTGTTTTTTAGACTAAAACTATTACTGTCTTTGTCACCCAGTGCCACTGGCTTTCCAATATCCACCCCATTTTGCCTATTACTATTTACTCCTCGTTATTCTATTACTCACTGGGACTTCACTGTTTTCCTGCCAAAACCCATACCCCTAACTATTCCTAGTTTAAAGTCCTAACGTTCCCTCCATGCAGTTGGGCCCGTGCCCCACCCCACACCTAGATAAGTTTAACCCCCTCCCTGGCATACGTTGGGCTTCAATGTTACCTCATTTTCCTTACAGTATTTGTCCAGCCAGCAATTGGGCACCCAATTGCCCTGGGGCAACCATTCATTTTGCAACTCCTCTCCTTGGCAAATACCACATATGACAGGTTCCCATCTTCTTCCTAAATATCTCTATTGCTGACCTATACCTGCTTAATCAGGTGCTCACTCCTACGTCTGCCAACATCGTTGCCTCCAGCACTGAGACAGATAATAGGATTGCTCCCCTTAAACCTCTCATGATGTCACCCAGACAGCTAACAATATCTTTCATCCCAGCCCCAGGAAAAACACACCCTTTGCGTCCTACTCCTATCCTTCAACCCAAAGGAGGCCCTATCCATATCCCAAACCCTGGCTATCCCCTACAACAACAATGTTTTTACCTTCCTTGGTGTCGTTTGCCGTGATGTTCCCAGTAGTCGACTCAGATTCATCAGGTAGCACAAAGAATGGGTTCGATGTTTCCACAAAAAAGTCTCCTGGATCATCGTTGATTCTATCTCTCTATCCGCCCTCTTGATGCTTAACATGGTCGAATGCTTTCCAGCCACTGTCCGGGTTTTCCCTTTTTCTTGGCTTGGGGATTCCCAACAGGATGATTACTACGAATCTTCTTGTTTTCTTCAGTCAGTCGCTGTATCTCAAGCTTAGCGATCTTCAGTTCTTCCTTTAGCTGCTGTTAGAGTTGTCAAGAGAGGACAACTTGTTCAGAGAGGACACGGAAACAGCGCAAGTGAGCATACAGGAGCGGGACATCTTGTGCAGATTACGGAGAACACACTGAACAGATCTTCACAAGAATAAGAACATACTGGACAGACCTTCACTATCATTCATGGATTTATCACAAATCCATCACTTAAGCATTAACTGGGATACAAGAATAATGATTTAAAACGGTTAAAAAAAACCCTGATTTTCGTTCTGCCGATTATAGTGGACTTATGGAATACCTGTCTAACCTCGATTGGGGTTATCTAGCTGATGATTTTATTGACGATGATCATACTTATGATTACGATGGGATCTGCGTTTATGATTTTTTTCTTAACAATGTACACCGTGCTCAGAGTATTTTACATTCCCCAGAGAGAAATTAGGTCTAATAAAAAACGATCCTAAATGAGTTAACAGGAGGCTAAAGCATCTATTAGGGGAGAAAAGGGGAATTTATAAGCGCATCAGAAGAGGAGAGGTTAACCTTAGGGGCCCAATATGTTCTGCTTAAAAGAGAAGTAACAAAGGGAATTAGAAAGGCTAACCCCGATTTATGAAATTACAGTTGCTAATGAAGAAAAAGACCCAATGCAAAGGGGTTCTTTCAAGTTTTATGGACGAAGGTGAAGGAAAAAGAAAGGACCTCTGAAAATTGGAAGGGACAGCTGAGGGAAAATTTAACTGGAAATGTGTTCCTTATTTAAGACTATTTTTTGTCACTTTTGCACAGGAAGATATAAATGCGATTCCAGAAATTAACAATTTTTTAGTTCCAGATGAATTCAAAATTAACAAATGTTACTGTCACGAGGGACCTGGTTTTCAAAACAGATAGACAAACTGAAGCAAAATAAGTCGCGGGGGCCTAACGAGCTGTTTTCCAGGGTACTTAAGGAATGTTAGATGGAACTTAGTCTGCCATTAACGAGTGTGTTTAAGCGTCCATCCTTACTGGTGTTGTGCCAGAGTTGTGGAAGATGGCTAATGTGGTTCTATATCAAATCAGGGGATAAGTCATTCCTTCAGATTGACGTCAATAAGCCTGACATCTATAATGGGCAAGTTATTAGAAACAATTATAGCTGACATTACTAGAAGTCACCTTGAATAACATAATTTGATTAATGAATCTCAGCATGGGCTCACGACCAGAACCAAGTCAAGCGGTTATTTCCCCTTGTAGGTTCTGCCACAAAATGCTTCAAAAAACAATCCTGAACTACTTCTAAGAATTTGTTTGATTCTAAATTCCTAGTCAAGAAATTCTAATCAATATGACTAAAGCTAAAGTCCCTTAGAATTACTACATTGTTGTGCCTTGTTGCCTTAACAATTTCCTCCCATAGTAGTCTCCCTTGGTCCCTATCTAAGTTTGGGGGACGGTATGTCAGTCCTAGAATCAATTTTCCAAGCCCCTCTGAAAATTCTATCCAGATACACTCTGTATGTGTTACTTTATACTTAATACCCATTTGTATGCAACAGTTAAAAAGGGAATAAGAAAAGCTTAACCGGAGTATGAAATTAAAGTTGCTAGGGATTCGAAAACAAACCCAAAAAATTTTTTCCCGGTGTATAGAACAAAAGTTAGAGATAAGATAGGTCCCCTTAAAAATAACTATGGGCATCTCAATGAAAAAGAGAATGAAATGTGCTCGATTTTAAATAATTATTTTCTCTCGGATTTTACACAGGCAGACACCAACAATATCCCAGTAATTATTTTTTATAGTGGACCTGAAGAAGATAAATTATGTAACATCACAGTCACTAGTGAAATGGTTATGAAACAAATAGACCAACTGATGCAAAATAAGTCGCCGGGTCATGATGAACTTTTTTCAAGGGTTCTTAATGAATGCAAAAACGGAACTCTGGGGAGCCATTAACTAAACATTTTTAATTTTATCTCTTCAAACAGGTGTAGTGTCTGATATGTGGAAGATGGCTAATGTAATTCCTATTTTTAAAACAGGGGACAAGTCGTTACCGTCAAATTACCTCCCAATAAGCCTGACCTCAATTGTAGGCAAATTACTAGAGTCAATTATAGCTGAGATTATAGAAGCCATCTCGAAAGCATAATCTGTTTTAAAGATATCAGCATGGATTCACGAGAGGCCATTCTTGTCTAACTAATTTATTAACTTTCTTCAGCAAAGCTTTTGAGGCTGTTGATCATGATAAAGAATTTTATGTTATTTACTTAAATTTTTAGTAAAGCTTTTGTTGGAGTTCCACATCAAAGACTGTTTTAAAAAAAGTGGGGGGTCTTGGCATTGGAGGAAAAGTGCTCTCGTGGATAGTCAAGGCTCACAGACAGGAAGCAGAGAGTGTCCATAAATTGGGTTAAATCCGAGTGGGGATCTGTAACAAGTGGTGTTCCACATGGATCAGTCTTAGGCCCATTGTTGTTTATAATATATATCAATGATCTTGATGAGGGAATTTCTAGTGAAATGAGCAAATTCGCCGATGACACAAAGATAGATAGGATAATTTATTCAAACGTAGATACCAGGGAACTTCAGGAGGATTTAGATAAACTCAATAACTGGTCAGAAAAGAGGCAGATGCAGTTCAATGTAAACAAATGCAAGGTTTTGAAGCTCGGGAGTGTCCACAACCGTAGCACTTATAAGTTAAATAATGTAGAACTTAGCCATACAGATTACGAAAAGGACTTGGGGGTTATGGTAAGCAGCAACCTTAAACCCAAGACAAAATGCCTAAGCGAAACGTAATAAGGCAAACAGATTACTGGGATTTATATCAAGAAGTGTAAGCAACAAAAGTTCAGCGGTTATAATACACCTTATACATCATTAGTAAGGCCTAACCTAGATTATGCAGCTGAGTTCTGGTTTCCATATTACAGAATGGACATAAATTTGTTAGAAAACATTCAGCGTAGAATGACTAAATTAATACATTAGCATTAGAAATCTTCCTTTATGAAGAAAGATTAAAGGGCCCTTAAATTACGTACGACCTACTTCCACATTGGAAAAATGTGACACCCCCTATAACTGCTGCATATCTCCTGCCTACGGTATTAATGGACTGACTACATCATCTCAAGGTTGAGGGACTGATTACCTCATTCTCCTCCTGTTCTTGGACTGAACCATCACTCTCCTTGGACTGAACCATCACTCTCCTTGGACTGAACTAAGATGCCCTCCATCGAGCAAAATTTACCAGCAGCTTAAGGAAGAATTGTTGTAGCGAAGATGGAGATACGGCGGTTTTACTGAGGAAAACAGGAGGATTCGTAGTAGTCCCGGTTTTTGAGTCCTCAGGCCAAGAAGGGAACCTGGACAGTGGGGGGGACAGCATTGAACGAAAGTTGACGATCAAGAAGACGAATGGAAAGGGAGAAACAATGAATAAAAAATAGACTGCTGTGGAAACTGTTGTGGAAACATCTAATGCATTTTTCCGTGCTACCGACGAATGTGAGTCGACTACTGGGAACGTCACGACGAACGACACATGGAAGGTAAGAATATTGTTTTTGTTGGGGATAGCCAAGTTAGGTACATGGATAGGGCCTTCTGCTTGAAGGACAGGAGTAGGAGACAGAGGGTTTGCTTTCCTGGGGCTGGGATGGAGGATATTGTTAGCCGGCTTGACAACATCATGAACGGTAATCGGATCAATCCTATTATCTGCCTCAGCGCTGGAGGGGAATGATGTAGGCAAGCTAGAAAAAGAGGATTTAGTTTGAAGGTTTAGGACAGCAATAGGTTTAATTTAGGAAAAAGGGGGGGCCCCGCCTGTTATATTGGCATTTTCCCAAGAAGGGGTGTTGGTAATGAAGGGGTTGGGTTAAAGGGGAAATGGTATTAATTTTTGGGGTGGATAAACACTTTTAAGGAAAATCCCGTACCTTTCCCTTTTGACAAGGGGGGAACAACTTTTGGCCGAAGTGAAAAGTATGCCAGAGATGGGGGTTCATTTATCCAGGGCACGTGGGGGTTTTTTTCTAGCTAAAGTTGGGGGGGGGTTGTTAGGACTTGAAACTAAATTAGTTAGAGGGGGGGGTTTAAAAAGGGATAAATAAAGGTATGGTTTTATATTGATTTATGATCTGATTTAAGAATTAATATAATTTGTCGGGAGTAATTTGGGGAAAATGAAAAATTTCAAAAATTGTGTAAAAAAAAAGGTAAAAAGGGGAAAAATGTGCAGAAAAAAAAACTATGATGGTATTTTTTGCTAACAGTCGAATTTGCAAGAAATAAGATCAATGAACAAAGTTTGGTGCGTAATTGCAAAAAATTTGAAACGGGGTTTATGTTTTAAAAGGGTCGCGTTATGATACCTGAGTGAAATTTTTAAGGGTTTTAAGTTTTTCCCAATGTGGACAGAGGAAATTTGGAAAGGGGGGGGGAAGGGTTGCTTTTATTTTTGAAAAAATATTAATTGTTGAAAATTAAAACGGTTATAAAAAAGAGGAACTTTTAACAGAATCTGTTTGGGTAGGTTGTAGAAGGTCAAGAAAAAACAATTCTAGGAAAAAATTTCCGACCTCCAGGCTTGGTTAACAAAATAGAGGGGGGACTTTTTTGGGGGACAAAATTTTTGTTAGTGCTTCTAGACACAATAACTTTGTGATTGTCGGGTTTTAATTTTTTTTTAAATTGACTGGGTTTTTTGGCCCGGAAATTTGGGAGTCAGTAAATTTTTGGAAAAACAGTTCGGGCCCTGTTTTCTAAAAGCAGTGTGAAACCCGACCCTACCAGGGGTAAAAATTTGCCGCCCCAAAGTCTTTTTAAAAATAAGGAAAACACTCAAAATTTTAATTTGGGCTTGGCGAAAAGGTAACACAAGTACTTTCATTTTTTGGGCATTAACGGGGGAAAAAATGAAAAATGATTTTTAAAAATTTCCCTGATTTTCGTTTCCCTTTTTCCCAAATTGGGGTTTAGGGAACACCTCTCAAAATCTGGGATTGGGGTTATCTAGTTAATGATTTTTTTTGACGATGTTCATGTTTAAATTACGATGGGAAATCCCCATTTATTATTTTTTCTTAAAAATTGTAAAAACGTGCTCAGAATAAAACTTTTCCCAGAGAGAAATTAGGTTTTAATAAAAAAAGGGGATCCCAAATGGGTTAACAGGGGGGTTTAAAGATTTTTGGGGGAAAAAAAAAGGGGAAAATTTTTAGGCGACCCAAAAAAGGGAAAACCCTTACTGACCAATATTTTTAGCTTAAAAGAGTTTTAAAAAAAAGGGAATTTAAAGAAAGGCTAAACGGGGAACTATGAAATTACAGTTGTTTAATGAATAAAAGCCCAAATAAAAGGGGGTTCTTTCAAGTGTTAGGACAAAAGGTGAAGAAAAAAGTTGCACCTTAAAAAAATTGGGAAGGGAAACAGCTGACGGATAAGAACGGGAAATTTTTTCCTTTTTTTTAAATGACTATTTTTTTGTCGGTTTTTACCGGGAAAAAGTTTAAATGAGTTTCCAGAAATTAAAAAATTTAAATTCATTTCCCTGAGGGAATTCAAATTGACTAATTTTACTGTCAAAAAGGGACATGATTACCCAAAAGGTTTTGGACAAATGAACAAAATAAACCCCCGGGGGCCGGACGGTTATTTTCAGGAACTTAAGCAATGCAAGAGGGAATTTTGTCAGCCATTAACGGTGTGTTTAAGGGCTTTCCATCCTTACTGGTGTTTTTCCCCAGAGTTGTGGAAGCTGGCAATGTAAATTCCTATATTAAAATAAACGGATAAGTCGGTTCTTAAAATTTACCGTTTTAATTGCTGACATCTATATGAGAATTTTATAAAATTTAATTATAGCTGACTTTTTTAAAAAGTCCCTTTAAAGACATAAGTTAAAAAAAAGAACTCCCCTTGGGTTAAAGAGAGGTCGTTCCTGCCTGAAAAAAATTTTACTGACGTTTTTTCAATAAAAACATTTGAGCCGGCCAAATACAAAAAAAATTTTTAAAATTTAAGCGGGGCGGCGTTTGGGTTAAATCCCTAGGGGGGGACTTTTTTTTGGAGACAGAAAACCCAAAAGTTTTCCAGGGGGTATAAAGCAAGGGGGTGTCTTTCCTTTTGAGGAGCTGGGGCAGCTTTTTTTCCTTAAATTGAAAAACCTTTTGCGGGAAAGTTGGGGGGGACCAGAGGTTCAGTCTTTCGGGCAGGATCGTGATTTAAACCACTGCATTGGAGGCAGCCAGGTTGGCTGATACCTTCGAAACAAAACCCCCCCCCCCCCCCCCCCCCCCCCCCCTTTGTCCGAGCGGCCCCGTCTCTTTTTTCAAACCCGGGCTTGAGCAGAGTCTCAACCTTGGAGAATGAAGTGCCACCCGGAGGGAAAAAACTTTAAACGTCAGCCAACTAAGTCCCCGGGTGAGCCACGCTTAAAAACTTAGGGGTCCACCTGCGGGGAGGCAAACAAATCTGGTGCTTTCTCGAAAACAGTTTCCAGGGACACCAGCCAGAAGGGACACCTTTTGAAAAGGTCAGCAGGGAGAAAAAGGGGAAACCCTGTCGTTGCTTCCTCTGAAACCCAAATTTGGTCAAAACGCCCCAAATCCCCCCAAAACCCCCCTCCCAAATTGGGAAAAATCTTTTAAACCCCCTTTAACATGCCCCCTAGAAAGTAGAAAAAGGTAGGGCCCCCTTATTATTGAAAGGGGGTTAAATTTTCCTTTCGGGGAAAATTCAGAAACAACAAAAGAAAGACCTTTAGAGATACGGGGGAGCATTTCCCTACTTGTAAGAGAAGGAATATTCCCCCTTTCAGAAAATTACTTCTTTGAATTTTTTTGTTTTTTTGGGAAAGCATTTGGAGGAGCTTTTTTTATTTTTTGTTTTTTTGGAAATAAAATTTTATTTTAAAGGGCCCCAAAAATTTTCCTTTTTTTGGGAAAACTTTAACTGTTTTCCCCCCAAAAAAATTTTTTTTTTTTCCCCAAAATCCTTTTTTTTAAAATTTTTAAAAAAAATTTTAATTTTTTTTTTTTTTAATTTGGTGCCCTAAACCTTTTTTGTTTAAATTTCTTCTCCGGTTTTGGGCCCAAAAACTCGGGCAAACCCCAAAGGGTTGTTGGAGAGAATGTTGACCTATCCTTGGACGACCCCCGATCTCGGAATTACCCCACGTTGTTTTATGAGGCCCCCCGGCCCGGACCCTCGAAAAATCAAGTGAACAGCCCCCGATAACCCTTTTCCTATTCCAGGGTTGCAGGATTCCCAGTGTCTCTGTATCCATGCCCGAGGGGACTGCCCCTTTCCCGGGAGGAAAACAAAAAGGGCCCCTTTTTTTAAAATTCGCTTTTCAGGCAGCCATGGGAAAATCCTTTTGGGGGTATCCGGTAAGTATGAAGTTAAAAACTTTATTTGATCTGCACTGAGACTGGTTAAGGAGATGGGAGGGCCGGCAATTGTTTAACGGTTTAAATAGTTCCAACAAAGTATAGACCTCAATTTTTAAAAAATTTAGCTCATAATACTTCATTAGGAGGTCATTGGGAAATTTAAAAAAAACCTTGTTAGAATCACAAAAAAATTTTTTTTGGGAAAAAATTTAAAAGAAAGAGTGAAAAAATCATTTAGGTGTTGCCGAAAATTTCAGAAATTTGGGAAAACCGGGCTTCTTTAAAACCTGCCCCCTTTTCCAAAAACCTTTACCTCCCTGAGGGGAAAAAACCCTTTTTGCAGTTTTAAAATTATAGTTTGTGTAGGTCCACTCCTAGGTCAAAGTTTGGAAATCAGTATTTATTTCCCATTTTTGGAAAAAAGTAACCACTTTATAAAAAGTTTCCCCGGGTTTGTTTTTAATATTACCCTTTTTCTCAACTTTAAAAAATTCATTTTTTTTTTTTGGGCATTCCTAAAAAAAATTCAAAGTAAATAAGGGTTTACTAACTTTACTTGCCAAAGCATTTAGGGAAGCATTAACTAGGTTGGGATAACCCAACAATTTCCATTGGCCTATCACCCTTGTCCCAAAGGGCCCCTTTGGGAAAAGATTCCATCGGGCTTTAAAAAAACAAGATGAGAACTTTTTGCATGCACTTTTTTTACAGACGGGGTGAATCACTACCTTTGTTGTGTTTCAGTAAGGGACGGTTGCAAGGTTACAGGGTTTTAGCCCGTTTGAGTTGATTTTTGGGCACAATGTAGAGGTCCTTTCGGGTGCTCAAAGAAGGAGGGAATGGGAAAAGGGGCGTTAGCTAAAAAACCCATTAAAACCCCGTCTTCAGGTTGCGGTGGCACGTCAGGTTAGAAAGGCAAAACCTAAAGACAGCTCAAAGTAAAATGAAAAAAAGAGGTATGCCCGAAGTGCACAATTCCGGCCCTTTCCATCCAGGAGACAAGGGGGTTGGGTTTGCAGGAACCTATCCCGGCCCAACCTTGTTGGGTAATTTTTCGGGACCCATGCAGATTGTAAGTTTTTATCTATGTAAAAATTTTGTGGTAGCTCCCCCTTGATAAGAACTCAAAACTAAAACTTACCCCCAAAATTTAAACAATTTTAAAAAATTTTTCCCTACCCAGAAAAAAGTCCAGGAATTTACTTGTCCTTACCTTGAGGGCGACTCGGCCTTTTTGCACTCTAACTCTGAAATTAATATTAAACTTTCAAATTCCCGTCCTCCTCAAGGAAACCTAGCCCCTTTTAAAGGAGGGTTTTTCTGAAAATTCAAGGCCCCAAATTTAACTGAAACTTTACAGTTATATCCTTAAAATTTTTTTTGGGTGTGCCCCAAAAAAAATGTAAGTTAGGTTTTCATTTTTGTAGAGTGGGGAAAATTAAACCCAAATTTAAAATTTCCCCCCACAGAGTAATCCCGAAAAGCAAAAGGGTACTTGGGAGGAAGTTGGGTTTTTTTTTTAAAACATGGTTTTTGTGGGGGTTTTAGTCCCTGGGGTTCCCGTCTTCCTTGTTTAAGGGAAAGGGTGAGGGAGGGTTTGTATGTGTAAAAGGGGTACCGTAAAGTGAAGAGGTCACAAATTTCAGATGCTTTCCCTTTCCGTCTGGGTGACGTTTAAAAAACTTTGTGGGTTTAAAGGGTAATTTTTTTGTCCCGTTAGATCTCCTTTAAAAGGGTATATTTAGGTACCCTTTTACGGTAAGGGGAAGGGGAAAACTCTGCCTTCGTAATTAAAGGGCCCTTTTCAAAACCCCAGTTAACCCCCCTTTTTAATGAAAAATTTTCCCCCCCTTCATTCCAGAAACTTATCCATCAGGGTATTAAAGGAAATTTTTAAAGGGACGGCAGCGTACCCAGATGATATTGTTGTGGGGTTGATACTTGGGATCAACACCTACTTAGACTTAAGGCTTTTTTGAGACCTTTAAGGTTTCCCTTTTTTAAAAGTTTTTTTTACTAAAATTTCCCTTTTTCCCGGGCCCCTGTCACTTTTTTAGGGCCTGAAATAGGTAGGGGTAAAGTTGCACCTAAACTTTCTAAAGTTTTTTTCTATTAAAGGTTATCCATTTCCCCATGTAGGAAAACTCTTTAAAAATTTTCCCAGGCATGATAGGTTTTTCCCGAAGTTTTTTTAAGAATTCGAAAATTGTAGCCCCTTTTTCCTCTCCTTACCCGTACAAAGTTCCCTTTAATTGGACCTTTAGACTTTTAACACTGCTTTTTTAAAAAAGCAAAAAAATTATTGGTACTTTCACCATTCTTTTTGTCTCCAGACTTCTCCAAAACCCTTTTTTATTACGGTTGATGCTTGTGAGTTTTTGGGGGTTTGGGGGATTTCTATTCAAATCGGGAACAAGGAGTTTCAGCCTGTGCATACTTTTTTAGCCAAGTTCCGCCACATAAAAGGGTTACTCTTTCCCTTGAAAAAGAAGCCCCCGGCTGGAATGGCTTTGGGGCATTTCGAGTTTTTGTGGGGCCCGGGAAAACGAGGTGGTCCGTCTACAGTGATCACCCAAACCCCTAGTATATCTAAAACCAGGGGAAAAACCACAAACAAGGCTTTGCGCCTTTGGGCGCCCAAGGCTGCCCCGCCCTTTTAAAATTTCCTTTAAAAAATATTGCCGGCAAAGAAAAATTTTGGTTTGGGAGGGCTTTTTATCGTCTAATTTTTTTATTTATTTTGGTTGGATGTTAAATTTTTGGTTTAAACCCCCTTTTTACCGGGTCTTTTTTTTTATCCCATGGTGTGGGGTTTTTTTTTTTTTTGAGGGGGTGGGGCTACCCTCCGCCTGTATTCCCCCCGGCCTATGCTAGCCTGTTTTGGATGCTGTCTCACTCTAAGTTTAGGGGTTTTTGGTTTTGGTCACGGAAAAACTGAGCTCTATCTAAAAAGGGGTTTGGGTGGTGGGGGAGGAAAAGGGGGGTCCCCTTTTTTTGTGCCATGGCGGCAAGGTTTTTAAACGGGGGTGGCAGCCTAAACCGAGCCTTTCGGGGGGGGGGTGTGGCATGCAAAGGGGTTTCGTAACCTTTTATTCGGCGCAGGAAAATTTAAAGGTTTAAAGGAAAGGTTTATTGGGGGTTGGTGTTTGGGCCCCGCTTTTTTAAATTGTAACAGGTTCTTGAAAATTTTAAAAGGATGGTTTTGGGAAGGGGAAGGGTTAAATTTGGGACCGCCTTTGCGGGGGATTTCCTTTTAAAAGGGTGAACAAATTTTTTGGGGTTCCCTTTTTGGTTTTTTACCGGGGGAGGTTTTAATTTACTGTAAATTCCATTTTGGGGGTTTAAAAAGGGGAGGGTAAATTGTTTTTTTTGGGATTTTGCTATTTAAACCCGGGGAAAACAGGCCCTTTTTTATTTGGGGTTGGGGAAAATTAAAATGTGGTATTTTTACCTTTTTGGGTTAAAGAGAAATTTGGATAAAGGGGTTTTAAAAAATGGTGGGGGTTCTTGCCCCTTGAAAAATTTTTCCCCCCGTATCCAAATTTTTGGGTTTAAAATTTAATAAATTGAAAAAAAACCCCCAGGGATTTCCCAAAAACCCCCCAAAAATTTCCCGGGAATTTTAAAACAGGGAAAAACCGGGGGGGAAAAACACCCAATTTTTTTTAACACCCCAAGGATTTTCCCCAAAATTTTAAAAAAAATGGGGGGGGTCATTCCCAAAAAACCCCCAACCCCCCAAAAATTTTGACAAATTCCAAAAAACCCCAAAAAAACAAGGAAATTATAAATATTCCCCCCAAAATTAAAAGTGGAAAAAAAATTTTTCCCCCCCAAAAACCCCCCATACCAGGGCCCAACCCCCAAAAAAAACGGGCCCCCCAATAAAAAATCCCCCAACAAAATTTTCCCCAAAATCCCGGAATTTGGAAAATTAAAACCCCTATGGTGTGGCATGCAAAGAGTACGAACCTTTATTCGGCGCATTTTACACACCCTATTTACAGGCTATCTCCCCCAACCAGCGAACCAGGTTGCTAAGAGTTGATGATGGGGCCCGTCTTTCAACTAGTGACCAGGTTCTAGCCAATAAGAAGATGGTTTTGGCAATCGCAGAGGTTATGTGGGTACCGCTCTCCTGTCTGCCCTTGTCATTCCCATTCTAGAGCTGGTTGAAGCACGGTCTGCTATCTTGTGGCTTCTATTTCTGCCTTGCTTACCGTGGAGTGCACTATACTTATCACTGTACATAGTGCACATATTGCTGTTCTAAATTGGTGAAGGATAATATAAGTCTAAACTTTTTCTGCTGTGTTTATTTTGCTCCCATTACACCCGGGATAACAGGCCATTTGGATTCCTGGGTTGTAATACCTAACAACCTGTCGGTATTTTATACCATTTTAATGTTTAAGAGTACATTTGTGATAAAGTAAAAAAAAAATGGTGTTCTATGACAATCCTGAAAAAATCCGCATCCGCATCCAAATCTTGCGGATGTCAAGATGTGACATCAGGAATCCGCAACAACACCACAACCACCACCAGGATCACCACAACCACCACCACCACATCCACCAGCACCACCTCAACCACTACAACCGCCACCACAAACCGCCACAAACACACAATCACAACCACCACCCCAACCACTACCCACCACAATCACAACAACCCCCTCCGCACCATCATCACAACCACAACCACCAACCCACAAAAACCCCACCACTAGCACAACCATTACTACCAAAACCACCACCACCAAAAAAACCAACACCAGACAAACACTACCCCCATCACTACCGCAACCAACATCCACACCAGTGCCCCCACCACAAACCCCCATCACCACTTCAACCACCACCACTACCAGCACGGCACCCCACACCACCACAACAACAACAGCCACCACCCCTAAAAAAAGTCCACCCCAACCAACACCTCCACCACAATCACCCCAAGCACATGCACAACTACAACCCCCACCACTAAAACGACCACCTAACCAACACCACCACCACAATCATCACAGCACATGCACAACCACAACCAATCAAACCCCCACCACCACAGCCACAATTCTCAACCACCGCCACCACCACAACTAAACCCCAACCACAACCACCTCAACCACCACCATCACCACAACCACCACAACCACCCCAACCACAACAACCATAAGCACTGCCACAACCACCATAGCTAGTACCCCCAGCACAACCACAACTACCACAACCTCACCACCACCACCAAAAACCACCACCACCACCACAACCACCACCTCAACCCCACCACCACACCACAAACCCCCACCACAACCCCCACCTCAACCACCACCAACACCACCACAAACCAACCCAACCACCACCACAACCCCAGCAAACCCCCACAACCACCCCCATCACACAACCACCTTCCCCCCTACCCAAACCCCCCACCTCAACCCATCACCACACCACAAGCTCATCCACCACCACCACCACCACCCAACCACCAATACCCAAGCGCAATATCACAACCACCCAACCCCCACCAACACAACCCCCAATCAAACCCCCAAGCACTACACAAGAACCACCACCACCAAAGGGGCCCCGACACGAAAACCATTACCCAACCCCCCACCCCCACAAGACAAACCCGACAATCACAACCACCACCCCCAAAAAACTACCACAACCACTCCCCCTAAAACACACGCCCCCATCACCACAAGCTAAACCCCCACAACCCCCACCCCCAACCCCCCAAAAACCTCAAGAAAAACTACAACAAAAAACCAACCACAAACACCCCACGAACAAAACACAAACCACCAACCACAACCCCCCAAAAAACCCACAACACACAACCCCCCCCAATACCACATGAAACCAAAAACCCCAAACCGCCCCCACAAAAACTACCACCTCCCCGCCACCACCTCCACCACAACCAAAACCACCCCCACCCCACCACAACTGCCCCAAACCCCCCAAACCCCAAAAACCCCCCCTTCAACCAAAAAAACCCCACCCTAAACACCACCTCCACAACCCAAAAAAAACAAACCCCCCACAAAAAAGCACCCCCCACACTCAACCACAACAACAAACCCCCACCTCCCCCACCCCAAAACACAACAGCCCCCACCCCCCACAACCCCAAAACCCCTCCTCCCCCACCCCCAAAACCCCCCAAAAACCCCCACAAGCGCCCCCCCAACCACCCCCAACCCTCGCCCCCACCACCTCCCACGCCACAACCCCCCACAATCCCCACCCCCACCCCCTAAACCCAACATTTACCCCCCACTACCACCCCCACAATCACAAGAACCACTCCCCTTTACCCCACCACCCCACAGCCCCACAGCACCCCACCACCCCAACCCCCAAACCTAAAACACAACGACCATTCCCCCTCACAAACCCCCCCACCCCCATCACCACCACAACCACCACCCCAATACCACCCCAACCATCAAAACACCCCCACCAACTCCATCACCACCCCACCCCCAACCCCATTCACCCCCACAACGCCCCACAAACCCCCAACCCCATCGCCGCCCCACCACCCTGCCCCCACCACCCCCCCCCGCAACCAAACCCTCCCCAAATACCACACCCAAAAACCCCAACAACCACCACCCTGGTTGTGGACACCATACCACCCCCAGTGATTTTGGCCCACTACCACCACAATCCAAAAAAACCCCCTACTTTACCCCCACCCCCCGCAAACCCCCATCGCACCCCACCACTCAACCCCCCTCCCACAAGCACAACCCCCAAAGCAAAAAAGACCATTTCACCATCACAACCCACAACCCCCACCCAAAAAACCCCTAAAAACAAAAAACCCCCACAAATAAACCCCCACCCAAAAAACAATCACCACCCCAATCACAAAGACAACCCCATTCACCATACCATCCCCCCAAACCCTCAACCTCAATTTGATTACAACCCCCACAACCCCACAACCCCTAAACCCCCCACCCCACCACACCACCACCACTAAAAACCACCCCCAAAAACCATACCACAACGTCCCCACCCCCCAAACAAACCAAACCCCCAAAAACCTCGCACACCCACAACCGCACCAAACCCACCCCCAAAATGCCACCCCCAACCACCAAAACCAAACCACCAACCGCCACACACCCAAATCTCAAATCACAAAACCCACCATATATACTTCACCACCTCCCACAAGAACCATGTTGAAACCCCCTGATGGGTTGCTAGAAAATTGTTTTATAATTATTACTTTTCTATAATTTTAATTGTTTATTTGGAAAAATAGCTAAACCCGTAAATGTTTTGTTTTTTGTTATTTGATTTTGTTTCCCTTTTGGGGTTTAGGTAGGATGAAAAATATTTGTGCTCGTTAAGTCTTAATTTTTAAACTACTGAATTATCGCTTGTGGTCGTTGGGCTGCGGTTTGTTTCTGAGTGAAAGCTGCCCAAGGAGTTTCCGGGGCCCGGGGGGGGGGGGGTGTCCTCCCCTCCCCTGTGTATTCATTTTGCTCTAGACTTCTTGGGGGTTTGGGGGACAGTTTGGGTCGGGTCAATTATTTTGTTTTTTGTAGAATCTGTTACGAACTTGTTTTGGACTTAGTGTTTTTCGCGTTGTATGGGGGGTGTGCCGTTAACACTCTAAAAATCAGGCCCTGAGCTGTAGTTCTGACCAAATTTTTAAGGGGAATCTGTGGGCTGTCACGTCGGGATTTTCTTATGTTAACTTAGATTCGGGTTGTTTAATTGGGGGGTTTTTTTGTGACTTTTGTGGAGGGTTTCGGCTGATGGCCCAATTTTAGTGTGAATTTATTCCTTGTTCGTTGGGGGGGTTTTTCGCATTTGTTTTTTTTTTGCTATTGGTTTTAGAAATTCTTTTGTTGTTAAAGGGGCAGCGTTCTATTGCATTTGGGGCAAAAATTTAAAGTTTAAATTTGAGGCTTTGTCGGCCCACATTTTAAGTTAGTCAAAGTCGTGGGGAAATTTCAAAATTTTTTTAGGGCATTTACAAAAACACACTTGTACATTTTTGAAATTTCTTATTTTTTTGTTGTTACCGGCGGTATTTAAAAAATTTAAATGTGATATGTGTTTTAAGTACAAAAATTTTGTACTCGGGAAGTGTATTATTTTTTTTACTGTGTTTAAATTTTTTTTAATTTAATTTGTTTAATATACCTCTAGACTTAAAAAAAATTTTTTTAAATTTTATTTTCTTAGTTGGGTATCCAACAGTTTAATCCCGAAGCCCATTTAATCACACTGAAATTTTAAAGAATAATTTTGGAAAAAGGATATGACTACTTTGTTACGAAAAACCCCGTCACAGGCTGAATGCTTGAAGGGCAGTCCCTTTTTTGTATTCATGGAGATCTCTAAGCTTTTGGAAACTCGTTTTTTTTAACAACCACCACAACCACCACTACACCCCCCACCACCCAAAAACACGACAACCCCCCCAGGGTAACCCCAAACCCCCACCACAAAAACCCAACACACCACAACCCCCCAAAACCCCAACCACCACCCAAAAAACCCCCACCACAGCCCCCAACACAACCCCAACAAACCCCAACAAAAAAAACCACCTCCAGTAACCCCCAAAATTATAACCACCCCAACCACCACCCGCACCACCACCACAATCACCATCACCACCACCACCACCTCAACCACCACCTCCACCTCCACCACCACCAGCGCAACCAAACACCACCCCAACCACCACCCCACCACCACCATAACCACCACAAGCACAATCATCACTACCGCAACCACAACCACCACAATCAACACCACCAAAACCCCCACCACCACAATCACCACCACAATCACCACCACTACTAAACACCACCACCATCATTACCACAACCACCACCACAACCACCACTATCAACACCACAACCATCGCCAATACCACCACGACCGCCACCTCCACAATCACCACAAGTACAAGCACAAGCGCAACCACAACCACAACCACCACAGCTAATACCACCACTATAACTACCACCGCCACAACCACCACCACCACAAGCACAACCTCAACCACCACCACCACAACCACCTCAACCACCACACAACCACCACCTACACCACCACACCACAACCACCTCGGCAACCACAACCACCATCATCACCACAACCACCATCACCAACACAACTCAACGACAATGACCACCACCACAAACACAACCACCATCACCACCTCCACCACAACCACCACCACAACCACCACCACAACCACCACCACATCCACACCCCACCAAGACCACGACAGCCGCTGCCACCACAAGCATAACCACCACAATCACAACAACACCACCAACACAACCACAACCACTTCAACGAATACTACCAACACAACCTATACAACCACTACCACCACCACTCCCACCACCACAACCACCAACACCACCACAACCCCCTCCACCACAGCCCCCACAACCACCACCACAACCACCATAACCCCCACCACAACCACATAACACCACCACCACAACCACCACAACCACCACAACCACCACAACCACCATCACCACAATCACCATGACCACCGTTATCACAACCACCACCACCACAACCACACAGCCACCACAGCCACCACAGCCACACAACCACCATTACCACCCCCACCACCACAACAACACCACAACCACCACAGGAACACCACAACCACCACCCCCACATCCACCAACACCACCTCAACCACTACAACGCCACCACAAACACCACAATCACAACTACCACAATCACAACCACCACCACAACCACTACCACCACAATCACAACAACCACCTCCAGCACCATCAAACACAACCAAAAACCACCAACACCACAACCACTACCACCATTAGCACAACCATTACTACCAAAACCACCACCACCACAAAAACCAACACCACGACAATCACTACCACCATCACTACCGCAACCACCATAACAATTACCACTACCACCACCACAACCACCATCACCACTTCAACCACCACCACTACCAGCACGGCCACCACCACCACCACAACAACAACAGCCACCACCACTAAAACGTCCACCTCAACCAACACCTCCACCACAATCACCACAAGCACATGCACAACTTACAACCACCACCACTAAACGACCACCTCAACCAACATCACCACCACAATCATCACAAGCACATGCACAACCACAACCATCACCACCACCCACCACCACAGCCACAATCTCAACCACCGCCACCACCACAACTACCACAACCACAAACCACCTCAACCACCACCATCACCACAACCACCACAACCACCACAACCACAACAACCATAAGCACTGCCACAACCACCACAACCACAGCTAATACCACCACCACCACCACCACCACCACCACCACCACCACAGCCACAATCTCAACCACCGCCACCACCACAACCACAACCACAACCACAACCACCTCAACCACCACCACCACCACCACAACCACCATAGCTAGTACCACCACTACAACCCAACAACCACCACCGCCTCCACCACCATAATCACAACAACCACCTCCACCACCACCATCACCACAACCACAACTACCTCCACCACCACAACCGCCACAACCACCACCACAAGCGCTCCCACAACCACAACCACCACAATCGCCGCCACCACCACCTCCACCGCAACCACAACACCACCACAAATACCACCACCACCACCACCACTGCAACCACAACAACCACCACCACTACCACCACAACAATCACAAGAACCACCTCCACTATTACCACCACGACCACAGCCACCATCAGCACCCCCACCACCTCAACCCCATCACCATAAGCACAACGACCATTACCACTTCACAACCACCACCATCACCATCACCACCACAACCACCACCTCAACTACCACCACAACCACTCAATCACCACCACCACCTCCACTACCATCACCACCACCACCACAACCACTACCTCCACCACGACCACCACCACAAGCGCTCCCACAACCACCACCATCGCCGCCACCACCACCTCCACCGCAACCACAACCACCACACACAATACCACCACCACCACCACCACTACAACCACAACAACCACCACCAGTGGTTGTGGACACCACTACCACCATTACCACCACCAGTGGTTGTGGACACCACTACCACCATTACCACCACCAGTGATTGTAGACACCACTGCCACCATCACCACCACCAGTGGTTGTGGACACCACTACCACCATTACCACGATTACCACCACTAGTGATTGTGGACATCACTCCACCCCACAATCACAGAACCACCTCCACTATTACCACCACCACCGCAACCACCATCAGCACCACCACCACCTCAACCCCCATCACCACAAGCACAACCACCATAAGCACAATGAAATTACCACCATCACAACCACCACAACCACCACTACAACCCCCACCACAACACCACCACAACCACCACACAACCACCACCACAACCACCACCAAAACCACCACTACAAGCACAAATCCCACCACAAGCACCACCCCACAAGGAAAAATCACCCCCACAATCACAAAGACAACGACTTTCCCCTCACACTACCACCACAACCCCCACCACAACCTCAACCATCAATTAAATGATTACAACCACCACAACCTCACAATACTCACAACCCCCAAACCCACCAACCAACAACCACCACCACCACTACAACCACCCCCACAACCACTACCACAACGTCTACCACCACCACAACAACCACAACCACCAAAACCTCCGCCACAACCACAACCTCCCCCACAACCACCGCCACACTCGCCACCACCACCACCACAAACCAAACCCTCAACCGCCACCACAACCCAAAATCATCACAATCACCACAATCACCACATCACCACAACCACCACTACTACTTCAACCACCTCCCACCACCAGAGCCACTACAATCACCACAATCAACACAACCACCGCCACAACTACCACCAAACTACCAAAACCCACAACCTCCCCAGAACCACCACAATTACCACAATTACACCGTTTATATCCACCTCAACAACCGCCACACGAACACAACCACCACCACAATCACACGTTAATAACCACCACCACAACAACAACATCCACACCACGAAAAGCAAAAACAACAATCACGCAACTAGATAACCTCATCACTAACACCAAAAAACATAAACAAACAGCGGCAACAACATCAACAACAAAAAATAACAATCTAACAGCAACAACAACAACAACAAAAACAATAGCACCACCAACTCCACAACAAAAATAGCAAAAACAAAACAATTAGAGCAACCTCAATAACTCAATACAACACAACCACAACTAAAAACAACAATTAGCAGCAGCAGCAACAACAAAAACAACTCCACAACTACCAACACCAACAACAGCAGCACCAACTACAAAAATAACACCACTACCAACACCAACAATAGCAACAACCACAACAATCCCAACAACAATACAACCAACACCAGCAGCAACAACCACAACAATAACGACAACACTACTACCAGCATAATAACAACAACAACCACAACAATAACAACAACACTACTACAATACCAACAACAGCAGCAACAACCAAAACAATACCAAAAACCCAAAACTACCAATACCAACAACAGCAGCAACAACCAAAACAATAACAACAACAACACTACTACCATACCAACAACAGCAGCAACAACCACAACAATCCCAAAAACAGTACAACCAACACCAGCAGCAACAACCAAAACAATAACAACAAAAACTACTCCCAATCCCAACAACAGCAGCAACAACCACAACAATAAAAACAACAACACTACTACCAATACCAACAACAGCAGCAACAACCACAACAATAACACAACAACCACTACTACCAATACCAACAACAGCAGCAAAACCACAACAATAACAACAACAACACTACTACCAATACCAACAACAGCAGCAACAACCACAACAATACCAACAACATTTACAACCAAACACCAGCAGCAACAACCACAACAATAACAACAACAACACTATTTACCAATACCAACAACAGCAGCAACAACCACAACATAACAACAACACACTACTACCAATACCAACAACAGCAGCAACAACCACAACAATCCCAAACAACAGTACAACCAACACCAGCAGCAACAACCACAACAATAACAACAACAACACTACTCCCAAATACCAACAACAGCAGCAACAACTACAACAATAAAAAACAACACTGAGAAACATTTGCACGTGAGTTTATGTGGTAATATTTGCATATTTATGTTACAGTAAAACGAGCCTGTGATATGAGGATTGAAGTGTGTGTAGGATATAGTGAGGGGTTTGGTGTGGAAGTGTTAGGATTAGGGGATGGGTGGTGTGGAAGTGTAGGATATAGTGAGGGGTGGTGTGGAAGTGTAGGATATAGTGATGGGTGGTGTGGAAGTGTGGGATATAGTGATGGGTGGTGGGGAAAGGGGTAGGATATAGTGATAGGTGGTGTGGAAGTGTAGGATATGGGTAAATGGGTGGTGTGGAAGTGTAGGATATAGTGATGGGTGGTGTGGAAGTGTAGGATATAGTGATGGGTGGTGTGGAAGTGTAGGAATAGTGATAGGGGGGTGTGGAAGTTTTAGGATATGTGATGGGTGGTGTGGAAGTTTAGGTTTATAGTGATGGGTGGTGTGGAAGTGTAGGATATAGTGATGGGTGGTGTGGAAGTGTAGGATATAGTGATAGGTGGTGTGGAAGTGTAGGATAAGTGATGGGTGGTGTGGAAGTTTAGGATATAGTGATGGGTGGTGTGGAAGTGTAGGATATAGTGATGGGTGGTGTGGAAGTGTAGGATATAGTGAGGGGTGGTGTGGAAGTGTAGGATATAGTGAGGGTGATGTGGAAGTGTGGTTATAGTGATGGGTGGTTTTGGAAGTTAGGATATAGTGAGGGGTGGTGGGGAAGTGTAGGATTAGTGATGGTTGGTGTGGAAGTGTAGGATATAGTGATGGGTGGTGTGGAAATTTTGGAATATGATGGGTGGTGTGAAAAGTGTGGATATAGAAAATGGGTGGTGTGAAATGTAGGATATAGTGAGGGGTGGGGGTGGAAGACAATAGATCAGGTCAGCAAACAAAGGGAGACAGCAGAGAGCAGCAAGGGACTAGCTCCCTTAAGGTCTACTATACTAATAGCAGGAGTGTAAGAAAAAAAATAGATAAGCTAATATTATTGCAAGTGCAGGAAACATTAGATATTATTGCTATAACAGACACCTGGCTCAATCTGAAAGATGAGAGATGCCTTCTGAATGTCACATTCAAGGCTATAAATTATTCCACACTGACAGGGTCAACAGGAAGGGTGGTGGATTTTCAAAGTATGTCAGGACAATTTTAATTGTTGTGTTTGACAAGATATAAAATAGAAGCGTCAGCCACTGAATCTGTTTGGTTACAGCTTCTCGAGGGCCGTGAAAAACTAATTTTTTGGGTGTAAATTTTCAGGGCCCGAAACATTGATAGGGAGTGCAGTAAACTTCTATAGGATGAAATTTGTAAGGCCTCTACTACGAAAATGTTGTGATAATGGGTGATTTCAACTATAGACAGATTGACTGGAGCAATTGACAGGAAATTTAGAGTCAAGTGACTTTCTTGATACGATTTAGATTATTTTTTAAAACAGTTTGTGACAGAGCCCAAATAGAGGAAATAACTGCTTGAACTTGGTTCTTGCCAGCAGGGAAACGCTAATTAATAATCTTGAGGTTACGATGAGCTTGGGAAAGTGATCACAAATCACTCAGTTTTAATATATCATGGAATTCCCTAATAATGGCAATCAAATCTCTGTCCCTGACTTCTGCTTGGCTGTTTTCATAGGACTGAAAATTACTTGGGTGGGCTGAACTGGAATGACCTGACTAAGGGTCAGGTAGGTGGTGATGATTGCCGATATGACGTTTTCCAGGGCATTTGTTCTAGCTGCTCAGACAACTTATGTTCAAATAGGGGAAAACAGATCAAGCAAAAGTTATCCTAAATGATGAACAATAGATTAAAACATCTCTTTGGTCAAAAGAGGGATAATTTGGGAAATCAAAAGAGGAAAGGTGCAATTAAGAAATCAATATATTCAGATAAAAAAGAGAAATAGAAAAGGGGAAAAAGAAAAGCAAAGAGAGATTATGAGGTTAAAGTTGCAAGAGGGAAACGAAGACTAACCCCAAAAAGGGTTCTTTCAGGTATACATAAGTAAGATCAGGACAAGACAGGCCCCCTCAAAGTTACTTGGGTCAGCTCACGGACAGTGATAAGGAAAAAGTGTAGAATTTTTAACACATACTTCCTCTCAGTTTTTACACAGGGAAAATACTAGCGATATTCCAGAAATAATAAATTATGTAGAACAGGATGGATGATAAACTATGCACAATTAGGGCCACAAGTGACATGGTTTTAGGCAAATAGGTAAATTAAAACCTAACCCAAAACCCCAGGTCCTGATGAACTGTATGCAAGGATTCTAAAGGGAAAGTAAAGAGGACTTAGCAAACCTCTGGTTAATCTTTCAACATATCAAATACAGACTGGCATGGTGCCAGAAAAAGTGGAAAATGGCAAATGTGATACCTATTTTCAAAGCAGGTGACAGGTCCTTAGGTTTGAACTATAGACCAATTAGCCTAACCTCTATAGTGGAAAAATTTATGGATTCAGTAATTGCCGAGGCAATTCGTAGCCATCTTGAAAAGCATAAATTAATCAACGAATCTCAGCATGATTTTTTCAAAGGGGCGTTCCTGCCTTACGAATTTATTAACTTTTTTCACTAAGGTATTTGAGGAAGTAGATCATGGTAATGAATATGATATTGTGTATATGGACTTCAGTAAGGCTTTTGACAGGGTCCTACATCAGAGACTATTGAGGAAAATTAAGGCACATGGAATAGGAGGGGAAATTTTTTCTGAAAGAGGCATGGTTTTACAAATAGGCAGCAGAGAGTTTGCATAAATGGAGGGAAATCAGAGTGGGGAAGCGTCACGAGCGGTGTTCCACAGGGCAGTGTTGGGCCCCCCTTGTTTTTTCACAATCAACAAAAACAAACCCCGATGGGGCCCATAAAGAGCGCAAAGAAAGTGTGCCGTCCCACCAAAATGGGCCGTCAAATTAAATTCTGAAAAGGGAAAATTTAGAGCACTCCAGGAAGTTTTTGAATAGACTAAATGCAGTGGTGGGGAGAAGTGGCAGATGCAGTTTAATAAAGACAAATGCCAAATTTTCAAAATTTTGACGGAAAAAAACCAACCCACATAAAAACAAAAATTATGCGGGATCTTAAAAATTAAACGGTTTTTAAAAAAAAGATTTGGGAAATTTCCGGGTTTAAAGCAGAAACCCTGAAACCAAGACAACAGTGCAAAAGTTTTTTCGCAATAAAGCTAATAGAATCCTTGGCTTCATATCAAAAAGCATAAATAATAGGAGTCCCCCAGGTTTTTTCTTAAACTCTCATATTTTTTGGAAAGGGCCCCTCATTTAGATTATCCCGCCATTTTTTGGTCACCGTTTTAAACAGAATGGATTAAAAGGGTGATGGTGGAGTGGTTTGTTTTAGAATATGAATGGGTGGTGTGGAAATTAGATATAATGATGGAGGTGGGGGAGTTGTGTGAAGGATATAGTGATGTGGGGTTGGGGGATTTAGGATATTTAATGGGTGGGGTGGAATGTAGAATATATTGATGTTTTAAATTTTGGAAATGCGTATTAGTAATGGGAGGGGCGGTGGGAAGTATAAAGGGGTTTAATGTGGGGTGAGGAAGTGTAGGAATGGTGATGGGGGGCCCTTGGAAGTGGGGGATAGGGTGTTATGGCATGCAAAGAGTACAAACCCTTTTATTCGGCGCAAGTACATACCCCTTTAAAAAGGGCTTTCTCCCCCAAACCCCCAGCGAACCAGGGCAAAGGGTTTTAAGGGGGGGGCCCCCAAACGTTCGATCAGAAACCCGGCTCCAGCCAAGAGAAAGGTTTTGGAAATCGCAGGGGTGTTTTGGGTACCATTCCCCTTCTGCCCTTGTCATTCGAAACCCTAGAGCGGTTAAAAGCAGGGTCGCTTTTTAGTGGCTTCTTTTTCTCCCTGGCTTACCGTGGAGTGAACAAAACCAATTTTTTGTATATAGTTTATATGTACTTACTTCTGTTCAAAAAATTGGGTTGAAGGATAATATAAGTCAAAATTTTCCTGCTGTGTTTATTTTTTTCCCTTTTTTTTTTTAAAAACCCCCCCGGGATAACGGGCCCAAATAGGACCCTGGGTTTAATAGGGGAAGCCTCCCCGAGAGCGGGAGCTGGACTTAGAAAAAGGGTTTTGACCTGGGGTAAACCCTAAAAGCGGGAAAATATTTGTACTTGCTGCCGGGCTTTGCTTTAGTTTTTGCCAACGCTTTATAAATTTTTGCGGCCCAGTTGCTTTGCTATGGTCACCTTGCTATTGAAATGATCGTTCAACAGCTAGCTTTTTCCCCTTGTTCGGGTAAAGTTTTTGCAGTCAGTTTTGGCTTTTTGCGTATCCACCTTGAAAAGCTATTTTAAATTCTGCAATCGTACGTGCAAAGCTAAGCGTTTTCTGCAAATAACATTTTTACTTGGGGGTTTTTTTGCAATCGTACGCACATAGAAAATAACTTAAAAACGGGGTATGCCCCCTAGACGATCAGACTCTGGAGCCCGGCATATACCTTGTTTAACTTCCCAAAATTTTGTTCCTACAGCGTTTTGGCAAATTTCTCTTTTCCCATTGGCAAGGGATTACAAACGCACTCTCACAGCTGCGAAAACCCTGCGTTCCCTGATCACTGACAAACTTGGGGAAGAAGAGATCAAAACAACCCCCCCTCCCTCTGGGGGAGCTAGGAAAAAAACCCTCTTATGTTCCGCGGGAAAGAAAGATGTTTCATCAACGGAACAAAATCGCCCAATCAGGGGCAGGGGGGTTTTGGGCTAAAGGGTTGAATCAGGGGCTTTGGGCACTTGAGCGGGAAAAAATAAACTCTTGAGCAGACTAGGGAACAGAGAGCATTTGCAAAAGAAATTCAAAATGGGGAAAAAAAAAAGAAGGCAGTTATCGCAATTTTGTAAATGATTTTTAGTTTACGAAAGCAGTACACCCTTTTTCTCTGCTTCAATGAACCAAACCAAAACAATTTTTCGAAGCTTTCGAAAATCAGGCCGGAACAGCATTGGGCTTGGGTTGGGTTTCCACAGCTTTGTTTGGCAAGGCCAAAAATTTTGCCCATTTTTTAAATACATTAAAATTTTCCGTTTATAACGGGTGAAGACCAATTTTTGAGAGCAAAAACTTGTATCCTAGCTAATTTATCGGAAAAAATTTAAAATTAGGCAAAACGACGTTTGGGCAACCCCGGGTTTTAAATTTTGGCGCGCCCAGCAGACAAAAAGTTTTTAACCAACTGGAAATAAAGCAAGGGGTTTGCAAACCTTTCGATGATTTTGGGCGTTTATTCGGGTTTTGACAACCTGCTGGGGGTCGGTGGACCAAGATTCGAGTCTTTCTGCGGGAAATCGGTTTTAAACCCCACTGCATTGGAGGCAGCCGGGTTTGGGCTGATACCTTTAAAACAAAACCGCTCCTTGTCCGAGCGGTCCCATCCTCTTTTTCAACAGCCTGGAAATGGGGAGAGATGGGTCAACCGGGAGGAAATTTCCCAGCCGGGGGGAGAACGTCAACGTCCCCCAAACTAAGTCACCGGGGTACCCAACCGCTTCTAAACTTATGGTCCCCCTGGGAGAGACAAACACTCAAAAAACGTGCAACGGACAACTTATCCAGAAAAAAAACCAGCCAAAAGCGACACCATTTTAAAACATCAGGGGGGAGTTAAGGGCAAACCTGTCGTCTCTCCCTTTTGGAAATAAAAAAGGAACATCCACCCCAACTCCCCCCAAAAACCCCCAACCCCTTGGGAAAAAATCTCTAATACCCCCCTATTAACATTTCTTAAAAAGAATTAAAAAAAAAGGAAATCCCCCTTAGGACTGTAATTTCTTTTTTTTCCTTAAAGGAAAACTTCCCCGAAACAACTGAAGTCAAAATTTTTAGAAAATACTGGAGCATATTGCTCATTTAAATAAAGAGGGAAAAATTCCCCCTTTCAAAGAATACCCCCTTTAAAATTTTTCACTTTTTTTTTGGAAGCATTGGAGGACTATTTTTCTTTTCCCCTTTTGCAAAAAATTTTTTTAAACAGTGCAAATATTGCCACGGGGTATTTGGGACTGGGGGTGTACCCCAAAGGGACCCCCAAATGAAAGATGCCAGGGTTATTACGGGGAAAATAACATTACCACGCTAGGAATTTCCTAAACCCCATAATGATTAATTCTTTTTTCCGGTTTGGGCCCAAAACCCGGGGCAACACCCCAAAGGGTTTTTTGGCAATTTTTTACCTATCCTTGGACACTCCGATCTCGAAACCACTTTGGGTTTAAGGGGAAAACCGGCCGGGGCCTCGTACACAATGAAAAAAGCCCCAAAGATAAAACCTTCCTTTTCCCCAAGGGTTTTGCGGGAAATTGCCAGAAATCTTTTTTCCCCATGTCCGAGGGACTGTCCTTCGGGGAGGAAACAACGAAAGGCCCCTTTCTTTAAAATTTCTTTTTTCCCAGGAAAGCCAGGGGTAAATCCTTTTTGGGATCATCCAGTAAAAAAGTAAATAAAATTTAAAAATGATTTTTTTGGGATCTGCACGAGACTTTTAAGGGAGATAGAGGGCCGGCAATTTTTCCTAAACGGGTTAGAAAAGTTCCTTAAAAGTTTTAGACCTCAAATATTAAATTTATACTCACAATACTTCTTTGGGAAAGGTAAATTGGGAAATTTAAACTAAAACTTTATTAGGATCACAAAAAAATTTTTTTTGCCGAAATGTCAGCAAGTGGGGAAACCCTTGGACATTCCTTTTAAAACCCTTTCACCATCCAACCTATACCTGCAAAGGAAAACCCTTTTTTGAAAGATTTAATTATAAATTGGTAGGTCCACTCCCTTTAGGTCAAAGTCGGAAATCAGTTTTTTATTTCCCAAATTAGGATAAAGAACCAGATACCCTGAACAATTCCCATGCGCAGTTTTAAAATACTGAAGCAAATTCTCAAACTTTTACCAGATTTATTTTTTTTGGGCCCTTTCCTAAAACTATTCAAAGTGATAAATTTTACTAACTTCACTGCCAAAGCTTTTTAAGGGGAAGCATTAACAAGGGTTTGGGGAAAACCCCCAACTTATCCACTGCCCCATCATTTCCCCAGTCCCAAAGGGGCCTTTGGGAAAAACCATCAACCCTTAAAAAAACCCAAGATGAAAATTTTTTTTCATGCATTTTTTCCCACAGACGGGGTGAATCACTACCCTTTTTTGCTGTTTTCAGTACGAGAAACGGGGGCAAAATCTACCCGGGGGATCCATTTGAGCTGATTTGGGCACAATGTACCCAGGTCCCTTCGGGGCTCAAAGAAGGGTGGGGGGAGAAGACGTTAGCTCAACACTCTACAACCCGTCTTCAAGGGTTTCAGGGGGCACGTCGTTAGCCAAGCTAACCTAAAGGCACTTTAAAAAAAAGAGAAACATAGGTATTACAGAAATGCAAAAATTTTCCCCTCCTTCCCGCCCGTAACAAGGGGTTGGGGGAGGAAAAATATACCTGGCCACACCTTGGGAAAACTAGATTTTTCGGACCTAAACAAATTGGGAAGTAAAATTTTTGATGTAAATTTTTGTGGGAGCTCCCCCTTTATAAACCTCAAAAAATAAAAAAATTAACCCCAATTTAATTTAAATTTTTTAAAACTTTTTATACAAACCCGTAAAGTCCCAGTAATGACCCCGTCCTCTACCTCCGAGGACGACTCTGACCCCTTTGCACTCTATTTCTTTAAATTAATGTCAAACTTCCAAACTCTGTCCCCTAAGGACCCCAACCCCTTTAAGGGGCGGGCTATCTGAAACTCAAGCAACAAGTTTTAATGCCTTCTACAGTCATAAACCCCGAAAATTTTTTCGGGTGGGGGCCCAAAAATTTTTCGTTAGGTTTTCATGAGTAGATTTGGAAACTCTAAACCTATTAAACTCTCCCCCTACAGAGCTAATCCTTAAAAACAAGGCTACCTTTTAGCAAAATGGGGAATTTCCCGTTAAGCATGGTTAGTGGAGGAGGAGTCTAGTCCCTGGGGGTTTACCGTGCAAACCTTGTTAAAAAAACTGATGGAGGGTTTCGTATGTGTAAAAGACACCGTAAGGTGAATGAGTCCCAAACCAATTGCTTATCCTCTTTCCCCCGTCGGATGACGTAAATTTGACTTGTGGGGAAGGGTTTCTTTTGTGTCCAATTTTGATTTCCTTAAAGGGTTTCTACAGGTTTCCTTTTTATGGGTAAGGCCAAGGAAAAACTCTGCCTTCTAAATTCCCCGGAGGGCATTTGAATATACAGTTTCTTTCCCTTTTGAAATGAAAAACTCCCCCTTTCATTTCCCAGAAACTTTCCAAACAGGGTATTAAAAAGGGCTTTAAAAGGGACCCGGGAGCGTACCTGGTTTTATTGTCGTGGGGTCGAATTGGGACAAAAACCTAAATTTGACTTTAAGGGGTCTTTTTGGGGAAACCCTTTTAGAGTTTTCCCCTTTAACTGTTTAAAAAAATTTTTAAATCTTCCTTTTTGGGCCCGGCCCCTGTTTTTTTTTTCTAGGTCAGGGAAATGGGAGTGGTTTAAAATTACTCCTAAAATTTTTTTTTCCAAAGTTTTTTCCATTTTAAAAATTATCCAGTTCCCCAGATAAGAACTCTTCAACGTTTCCCAGGAAAGATAGGATTTTACAAAAATTTTTTGGGAAAATTTTTTTGAAAATTGTAGCCCCTCTTACCTCTTTTTCCAGTCACAAAGTTCTCTTTTTTTGGACTTCAGTTGCTCAGGATGCGTTTGACAAAGCAAAATATTATTGGGGAAATGCCCCCATTCTTTTTTCTCCAGAGTTCTCCAAAACCTTTTTCCCTACGGTTTTTTGGTTTTTGAGTCTGGGGTTTGGGGGAGTACTTTTCAAAAAGGGGGCAAAGGGGGGTTCAGGGGGGTGTAGCCTTCTTCTCTGCCAAATTTTCCCCCGCATCAAAAAGGCTTACTCTACCATTTTAAAAAGAAACCTCCCTGCTGGAATGGCCTTTTGGGGCACTTTGAGTGGAAAGTGGGACAAACTTCACAGGGTCCCCGTGATGTCACATGATCAAACCCTCTAGTAAAATCTCCAAAACCGTGAAGAACCACAAAAAGGGCTCATGAATGGAGCCTACACTGCAAACCCAAATCCTCAGAAAATTTTACATATTGGGCCTTTCAAAGAAAAAAATGTTTTGGGGAAAATCTTTTTCTAGAGTCTAACAAAATTATTTATAAATTTTAAAATTAAAGGTTTGGATGTGTTTTGGGTTTCTTATGGTAACGCCTTCCAAGCCTTTTTTTTATCCCCTGGGGTGTTTTTTTTTTTTTTAGTGAGGGGAAAGGCTACCGTCCGCCCGGTCTTGGACCTAAGCTTGCCCAACGTCTGCCGTCTCACTCTGAGTTTAGGTTTGGCTTTTTTTCCAAGAAAAAAAGCTGAGCTCTATCTAAGCGTTGGGGTGGTTGAGAGGAAAGGGTCCCAAATTTTTTTTGTGCCATGGGCGGGGGCCCGGTTTCCACTGGGAGGGGGCAGCCTAATCCTGAGCCCTTTTTGGGGGGGGTGGGGGCATCAAAGATAAAAGCAACCTTTATTTGGCGCATTTACCCCCCTCATTTCATCTATCCCCCAACCAAATGAAAACCCCCGGGCTGAGGGCTGACGATGGGGGGCCCCCTCGTTCAACCAAAGTACCCCGGGTTTCCCGCCCAAAGAAAGATGGGTTTTGGGAATTGCCCGGGGGTTATGTGGGTTTCCCACTCTCCTGCTGCCCTTGGGCAAATTTCCCCTTCTAGAGCTGGGTTTAAGCACGGCTGCTTCTATGGGTTCTTTTTGCCTTTCTTACCCCTGGGGTGCAAATATTTTCTGTCATAGTGTAAATAGTGTCCCTACTTTTTTTTCTAAATTGGTGAAGGATAATAAAGTCCAAAAATTTTCTTTCTGTGGTTTTTTTTTGCTCCCTTTACACCCAGGAAAACAGGCCCCTTTGGGTCCCGGGGTTTTAAAAGTCCCAAATTTCCCCTGCCCACCCCTTCCATAACAACAAAACTGGAGTGAAAAGATATGGGAGGAAATGTAAAAATAAACCCATGGGAGCAGGGGGGGCGGGGGGGACAAAATGGAACACTGTAACAACATCCGGGATCCCCGACTTTACAACCTCTTACCCCGAGGTATCAAACACTGCGGAACAAGTTTTGGAAGCCTTTTAAGAAGAAACTAACAAGTATCTTCACAGGTGCCAGATCAAACCCGGGAGTTTATGGATATGGGGGCAAACGGGGCCCCCAAACAACACCCGGTTGACCAGGGAAGCCCCGACAGCCGGCCCCGACCGGGCTTTAGGGGAGTAGGTAAAACCCCTCGAAAAATCTTCAAAGGTAAATCAAAGGTACCCCGGGGGTTTCTCACCCGGTAAGGGTCCCTTTAGGGAAAACAAGCCCCAAATTTAAATACTTTTTGGCCCCGAAAGGCAACTGAAATTTCCCCACATGTTAAAAAAATGAGTGTCTGTATGCAGCATAAAGGAAAAAATTTAACGGGCCCCAAAACCTATCCAGGGGGCCCCCCCCAAAGAGCCCCCAGGGGGAAAAAAGTTCCATAGATCTTTTAACCAATTTCCAATGTTTCCCCCAAGGAACAAGCACTGTGTTTTTATGGTAAAATCATTCACCAGAAACGGAGTTTTTGTTTTCCCATTGCGATAAGACTCCGAGACATAGATAACGTTTTTAAAAAACGCATTAAACCGGGAAACCACCCCCAAGTCCCTAGTAAAAGATAATGGGGGTAAATTCCCGTAAAGAAAATTCCCTTGGGAAAAATTTTTGTACCTTGTACAAGATCTCTAAATCCACCATTGTTTTCCCCATCATCCTGCCAGCATTGGGTTTTGCGGAAAGAACCAATAAGAAAGTACTTGTGTCTTGAGAGCCCCCAAACCAAACCCAAAGTGAAACCCTGGGGCCGAATCGAATCGAAAAAAGACGACAAAGCTGTCGTAAGAAAGGGAAGGAAGAACACAAAGAAGGATGGAAATACTGGGGGAAAAGGGTGGGGAAAGGGGAAGAGGAGGGAAACAACAAGTGGCCCCCAAACCCCTTTGGGACATGTGGTACCGAAGTACTGGGGGCTTAGAGGGAGGGCTTGGAGATGTCGGTACCTGGCTCACAGGAGGATGGCGAAGGCAGCGGGGGACGGGAGTGTCGAAGGCAGCAAGCGGGATGATTGTATTGGTGGGGTGGGTTAGGTTGTTATGCTATTTCCCATTAAAAAAGGGTCGGGAAAATTTGGTATTGGGCTGGCTGAATCAAAATTTGCGGTCATGGTCGTCTCTGGAGCTTTAAGGGATTGATACTTCTTAGGGAAAGGAGCAGGATGGTCTACAGAAATTTGACTTGTCGCTCTGGAGGGGAGTAAATGTTTTTGCACCCCATTTTTAGGATACTCAGGATATGAAGAAGGAGACTTCGAAAACGTTTTTAAAAGTTTTGTTTACCCTTAGAGGGCGACAAGTGAAGTCGATGAGCGTTGGGGCGGTTTCTCATTGGGAGGAAGGGTGGGGGCACGTGAGGCTTTAAGGGCTCTGTTTGGGGTTTTTGGGCAGTGGCGGGGGAGGGGAGGGGGTGGGGGTCTCTCTTTGGGTGGATTGCGAATAAAAAGCAGGTGGCTTCTGCAAAATAAATCTTGCAATATCGGTGCCTCAAACTGACGATATTTTGGGATAATCTTCAAAACATCGGCTGAAGCTACACGGGCAGTAGTAGAATTTTGTTGAAATATCGTTGGTAGAGGAAAAGCTGTGAGGGGTTGGGGGTTGCGGGGTGGTTTGTAAAATCTTGTGGGGGTCGTCTGAAGCCTAGCATACAGCATAATGGAGAGTTTCCGTAGACTTTTATTTTTCTCTTATTTTTTAAGGAGGAATCCTTGCGTACTGGTTTTGGCTGCAAGATAGGTGATCATTTTTCAGTTGATGGGGGTGGGCAGCATGGAAGTGCAGGAGCAAAAGTCAGATCTGCAGACCCACAGGTGAACATATTTTCCTTTCTTCCGTGGAAAACAGCAGTAGAGTGGCTATAAGAGTAGCAGTCCAACAAGGTGTTATGTAAGTGAATCTTTCAGGCTCAACGGGGGTTGATAAAGTAGTAAGAGAGGGCCAGGCCATCAGGCAGTCACGGCCCATGGTAACGCCCAAAACTGCCTTGGCATCGAGGAAGCTTTGGGGGATCTTAAAACAGAGCATCTTGCCCAAAGGGTTTGGGGTCTTAAGTGAGCGAAATTTTTCCTAATAACATTTCGGATTAGCTGTCAAGACGTTTCATGAACACAGAGCTTTTTGACGTGGGCGTGGAGTGGAAAAACGCGGTTATCAAATGCCCTCATGGCTGAGGTGTAAGTACTTTGTCATTTCAGCAAAAAAAGAAGGTGACGATGAAAGCTTCTTCGTGAAAAAATCTTGGAAAATTTTGGCGTGAAGAAAAGTTTTTAATGGGGTTTGCAAGTTCGAGCTTCGTGGCGTCGTCGCGACGACATCGGGGAGATGGTAGGGGTTTCCCCCCCCCAAGGGGGAGTAGGGAGACTGACAAGAAGGAGAGCTGCTTGACCGCCAGGCGGGGCAGAAGCAGAAAGTGTCCCCGTCCCGTCCTGAAACTTGGAAAGAATTATACCTGATTTCAATGTGCCATAAAATTTTGCTTAAAAGCTTTGAAGGGACACTCCACATTTGCGTTTATGGTGTAGACAAGCGTTTGCCTTATGAGTTGTTATATTTCTGCCCGAAACCCCTTACACCCTGTGATTTCATAGAACCGTACCAGCTTATCAAAAAGGGTTTTTGAAAAATCCGTGAACACTCGTAAGTCAACAGCAAATTTTCACGGAACAATAGCCGTGCAAAAACCGACCAAAAATTAAAGTGGGTTCGAGAGTAATGCTGATAACTTCAACAAAACACCCCAAAAGCCTAAGCTCGATCAAAAGTTTGTTTGTCCTTACGATAGTTTAAAAATATCAATAGCAAAAAAAAAGTATAAAATTGAGAAATTAGTATGGTGATATAAGGAATCGATTAGATTATGAAGTTATAGCGGGTAGAGGATGATATTTCACCAACTAAAGGAAGACACTGACAACCTTTGACTCTGTACCCCTACCCTAAAACTTTGTCAATATCAACCTGAAGCGGGTTTTTTCTTTTTTCCCGACAAGTAAGAAAACCCCCAAGTACTTAGTCAAAGGATGTGTTTCCATTGCGAAAGAATTCGAAACCCCCAGAGCATAACCCTTCTGCTTTTGTAAATCTTACCCCGCAGAGTTGGGTTTAAAAGTCATAGCCTGAAAAATTGATTACGGTAATGAAGTTGTCAACTTTGGTTTTGTTACTAGCTGATTATTCCAAGAATTTTTTTTTTGTTGGTGGTCCGTTACGTTCCCTCCGAATTCTGAGATTTAGCAGATGAAATTGCCCCCCTGGTTGCCTTTGAGTTCATTACTTTCACCCTTTTTAAAAATTATTCTTCCTCAAAACCATAAGTGCTGAATAAGAGGTCGATCAATTCCATCTTTTTTTGTACTATATTTTTTCTTTAATTTGTAATCTTTCGATAACACCCATTATGAAACCACCCCTTAATATACCATCCATTGTTTTAAATTACATTTTTTCTCTCCATTGTATAAATACCCGAGCCACCTACCCCTTCAGCCTATCATTGTAGGGATGCGAGATGACTACTTAACATGACCGAGCGTCACCCTTTTAAAAGATCCCGTATATGTATATGTTTCGAGTACTAGTACCACCATAGTTTTACAAGATGCCCCTTTACAGGGCCCAGTGGCTTTGCATGTGTGACGTCACGTGATCCTCATGTAAGCGGAACACGTGCCTCCTCCCAGGTTCTCAGAGCGGGCAGGATCAGTCTCCAGCTCAGAAACAACAGCGATGGAAAACCCCGGTACCAAATCACACCCCAGGTCCACAATGGGAAAATTCAGCCTGAGGGCAAAAGCCCTCTGCTGGAAGCAAAAATTCGGGGTCGGGTTTACATGTCTTTTTACAAAGAAACTCTGAGTCCCCCACTATGTGCCCAAGACTACCGGTTTGCTGGTGTTTTCGGCACATGGACCCGGGCGTTCCGCAAGGCAAGCATATTTGTACCAATACAATACCTCACGAGGTTATACCAACCCTGTGGACAGTGGGGGGGATGTCGAGGGACAGGCCATCCTTGTGCAATACCCGGGGGCCCATTACCCTCTATAAAATCTACAAGAACCCCGACCACCCTCGACATTGTCAGATCTCCTCGGCACTAGCACGCCACTGTGTGTATTATTGTGGTGGAGATTTCAAGAGCACATAACCAATGATTTTTACTGCACTCTCATCAGCACCATTGCTGCTGGCAGTCTCTATTGCCAATGTCTACACGATATTCCAAGGTAACGTTGCTAAACTGTGGAGACCCCACACACTGTTGCGGTGGCTGCCTTGACCCTTACCTCTCGGGTCCAAGGACAACTCGCACCAAGTAGCCTACCATGGAGAAAACTCATCCTCACCATGTCAGTGACCACTTTGCAGAGTGATCACACCACTCTTCAACATTCAAACGGCCCTCCCACAGTTTGTGCTGCCTCTAGATGGGACGGTAAAGAGGGCCAACTGAGGTGTTCCAAGATTATCTTCATGACTGGTGGTCCACATACTCTATTGAGACTGTGTGGGTACGGCTGAACAGGAGCTAATCACTGTTCTCACCCAGGCAAGCAGAGTGCGCAATTCCAAAGAAGTACGCAGGACGCACTCACAAAGAGACTGGTGGTTTACATCGACGAGGTGCGGGAGCAGAAGAGAACCACCGCATCAACTCTTCAGGAAGCTATACAGGTAGTAACCCTACGCAGAAAGAGAACAGGAATACTCTAAGTGAGCCATTGTGACATGTCATGCCACCGCGGGAGTCTCTCTCAGAGTATAAAAACTGAGAATGGGTGGAGGTGCGTGCTCAACTTTCGGGCAATCACACCTACTTTATCTGAGATATGGGGCAAGCTCAACATAGCAATGGCTAGAGCAAAGCCGAGGCCACCGCGCCACCAGCACACCCTAACACCATCCTGGAAGCTGAGAAACTAGTGGAGCTTATTCACTTCCAGGGGGAGCCTCCACTTATTCTACCACAGGACATCCGGAATATACAGACGGTATTCTGCCACAGCGCCAAGCTAACGATACAAGCTGACATTGTGAGTCGGGAAGATGTGACTGATGAAGACCTCACGGACTTGGAACTTCCGAGTCTGCCATTGAACCACACAGGTTGACATGCCCCGGGCATCGATGGTGTTACATACTCCATGATTGCACAGGGCTGGGCAGGGGTGGATGGGAGGCCATACTAGTCGTAATTTAAACAAGTCGTGGAGGGCCAGGACACTCCTGCAGCTTGGAGAAAGCTACATCGTACCAATTCAAAAGCCCAAGGAACTCAGGCAGTATTACGACCATATCGCTGACCAGCTGATTAGCCAAGACTGACTGAGAGGATGGTGTAAACCGCCTCACTATGTGAAACTTAGGACCCTTCATCATCACATATTTGGCTTCACCGAAGGGTGGGTTACAGCAGAGTGCATAAACCACTCTCCTAGCCAGATTGCTGATAGTACAAAAAATTTAGTAAACATCGTCGTATACCTCGACCTTGAAAAGGGAATTGAGCTATCCAGCCCAAGCATTTATGGCAATGCTAGCTTCGGAAGGGAATCAAAGGACGCCTCAGGCCTGAGACAGAGTCCACCTTAGGGGCAAGCGCGGGCCACTACTGTGTAAGCTTTCAGGGACACTACTCTTCCTTTAAATCCCTTGAAAACGGTACGCCACCTAGGATGGTGTCTCAGTCCTAACCTGTTTACTTCCTTATGCAGGAACTTGTGAGCCTTCCCTTTATAGTGGGACACCAGCTCCTCTAGCTATGCTGATAATTTGCACTTCATAGTGAATGGAAAGGACAATTTAAGAACGACAGGCTAAGAGAGCTTTGGACCCTAATTACGCAGTCTTGCAAGGAAACGAGGCCTCAAGATCTCGGCCGAAAAATCTCTTGCATGATGTTCAAGGACAGCTCTTAGTGATAGATGACGTTGTCAGGATATAAGAATTGAGTGGACAGGCTTCTACCTGTCTTGGAATCTCACATTGTTAAAAAGATGACCTTTCAGAAACAGGCCGAGTATGTAGGTCAACCGTGCCTCTAATCAGACTCAACGCCAATGAGAGCCTGACGCTGGCCACCGGTGCAGGGGACCAAGCAAGATGTACTTTCGCTTGTACCTATATACAAGGCTATACGCTCGCTCATTGACTACACGGTGCACCGGCGTTAGTCATCTCTTCCCGCAGGCAGGCAAAAGGGTTGGAGGTTCGTATAAAAAACAGGTCGATAAGAACAAGCTTGGGGCTCCCATCTGGACCACCACAGTTATGTCTCAGATTCTGAGGCCCGGCTTCCTTCCTTGGCTGAACGAAGTTTAGATACCATTTATAAAACGCCTGCAAAGAGGCCCAGATTCTCAACCGGCAGCAAGGTACCCACTAAGGAAGGACGGATATGTCAAACCATGGGCACAAGATCCCACCACTCTAACAGGACTACTCCTGGATTCGTCGTTTTGTGCTGCTGGCGGAAGACTGCTGCCTATACAACTAATCCTTGAGAAGAGTTGTGACCCTTCCTGTTGATGGGTACCATCCTACCACCTCACTGTGCACCCAGATCCAGCCGATGTTTGCATTAATGCAGCTACCCAATCTCTAAGGCGTCATCTGCAGTCAAGACACCCTCAGCAAATCATGCTGAGACAAGCATGGCCAATGGCAGAGGGAGGCACATGTGCAGGTGTATTTCCAGCTGGTTCTGTCGCCCTGACTGGAACGAGAAGCAGCAGCTCTGGGACTGTACCAACAATGGTCACACACCAAGGCTGGCGACTCCCTGACCACTGCACGATCCTTCAAGCTGAGATGGTGGCGATTCACGCAGGCATTGTCAAATGCTCTACGTCATTGACTCCGACCTGTCATACATGTTGATGCCACCTCTGCAAACACATGTCCTTCTACCATCCTCTCAAACCAAGGACTGTATCACCTCATCACATCAGATCCTGAGCATATTGACACGCCACTTTGAAGTTCAGGGTAAAAGATCGACATTGAACTGGTTTTTTTTTATCCCCAGCACCTATGCTGGCATCCGGGGAAATGAGGCGGACAGATGATTGCAGCATGGCAGCAACAGGACTATCACATGTTGGGATTCACTGTCCCAATCAGCCTTCGACAGACCAAACTGGTGGCTGCCAGAGCCATGAAACTTACGGGGGAGGTCTTAGGTGATACCCCATATCAACCAGTGGTACCGGCCGCGACCTCTGGGGATAACCACCTCCATATGATAGAAGCTGGTCCAAACCGAGCGCAGTGTACCCGCCATCTCATCGGCTTCGTTTGGGCTTTCCCATAGCCAGATGTTGGTTGACCAAAGAAGAGAGTGTGCCCAAGAGTACTGTCAGCACGTTGTACCAGCGGCCACTTAACACACTACTTTGGGATTGCGAAGATTACTGAGACACTCCGCAGGCAACTAGGAGTGATATTCCCTCCCGAAGAGGACCCAGAGTTGACTGCGGCCACACTATAGTGTACCATGGAGTCAACGAACCAGTCAAGCTGTTACTCTGTGATAACGGACATTTCCTCCTCCTCGCTATCTCCACGTTAGGTAGTAAACATCTGGTGTTGTCGCTTATGAGAGGCACAGTTGTCTGACCAGAAAGAGTGCTTGAGCAGCATAAGTCGCAAATTCACTGTAGAAAAACCTTTCTCCTCGGGAAACCGCAGAGGAAGACGGGTCATCGCAAGATTGAGGACCCGTGCCAGGACTACGGTTCTTGGCGAACATCTTACATACATGGCCTCTCTATCAGATAATATACTAGACCTAAAAGGGCAAACAGGACAGTCTAGGCTGGGCCCTCCCTTCTTCACACTCTGCTATATAGTGTTACCACTAGCGACTTCTTGTTTAACTTCCAACCATTTTTCTCCACGATCCTCACAACAAATTGGGTGGTTGAGGAATTGTGTTAGGATATGGTGATGTGTGGGTGGAAGTGAAAGGGCATGTTGAAGGGTTGGCTGGAGAAAGGTGTGTGTGTAGGAAATGGTGATGGTTGTTGATATTGAAGTGAAGGTATGGGTATGGGTGGTATGGTAGTGTAGGATATAGTGGGATTGGGTGGTGTGGTAAGTGCTTGATAATAATGACAGGTGGTGTGGGAAGCGTGTGTGTAAGATATGGTGATGGGTGGCGGGAAGTGTTAGGATATGGTGGGGTTGGTGTGGAAGTGAAAGATATAGTGTGGGTGGCACGGAAGTTGTGTGTAGGAAAATGTTGATGATTGATGTTGAAGTGTAGGATATGGTGATGGTGTGTGAAATGGAATTGATAGGAATATAGTGATGGGTGGTGTGGATGTGTAAGATATAGTGAGGGAGGTGGTATGGAAAGTTTGTGTAGGATATTGTAATCAGGTATTGTGGAAATGAATGGGATATAGTGAATGGGTGGTATGGAAATGTAGATAATGATGGGAGGTGTGGATGGTGTTGTAGGATATGGTGATGTGTGGTGTGCAAAGTGTAGGATATGGTGATGAATGGTGTGAGATGTGTAGTATATTGGTGATGGGTGGATCGGTTTTAAATGTGTGTGTTAAGATATGGTCTGATGGGTGTTGAGGAAGTATAAGCTACGTGATTGGGAGGTGACGGGGGGGGACGAAGTGTAGGATGTGATGATGGTTGGCGTGTAAGTGTGTGTTGTAGGATGGTCAATGTAGTGGTGTGAAGGTGTAGGATATGGTGACGGCGGGTGGTTATGGAAGTGTGTGCATTATATGGTGATGGGGTGGTTGTGAAGTGTAGGTTATGTGCAAGGATGGTGTGGAGTGTAGGAATATTTGAGTGATTTGTGCAGTGTGAAAATTTTTAGGACTATTTATTCCAACAACCCGGGAATTTCCAAAGGCTGTTTCTGGGTGTAAAAGAGAGCAAAAATAAAACACAGCTGAAGGACTTTTGACTTCTATTATCTTTTCACCAAGTAATGAAACAGAGGTAAATAAACAAAAAGGCACATTACCGTGACTGGAACGAAACACAAATAAACCCGACATAAAAGAGAGAAGCTTGCTCGAACGACGTTTCGGTCGACTTGGACCATTGACAAAGTCACACTACCAGAGGTTGGAGTAGGACGGCTATATATAGGACAGGAAGAGGTGATGGTAGTTGTAGTAGTTGTATTAGTAGTAGTACGTTACAACGAATGGTATATAATACCGAACAAAGATGAAAAATCAAGACACATGCGAACACCGGGAATCAATCCTATCGTTAGACGTTCGCCATCCTCAGCCAGCCACTGGATGCGAAACGTTCACAACTAAAGGGCGACAACCAGACCCGCACATGTGTTTACTTTCTTCAGTAGTAGTAGTATATGTAGTAGTAGTAGGTTGTAGAGTAGTAGTAGTAGTAGTAGTTAGAAGTGGGAAATAAGGAGGACGAAGCCAGTCAAATACAATGGAACGGGGAGCACTGCATAGACGAGAGCTAGGTGCCAATGAGGGAGAGGCAATGCGCACAGAGGTGCGTGAAAGGGGAAGTGGGAAATAAAATGAAGCAAGGACCAGAATCACAGACGACAGAAGGAGAGAAAGTCAACCAGAGGAGAAAAGGAAAGAGAAAGGGGAAAAAAGGCGAGAAGAAACGAAAAAGAAAAGAAAAATAAGGTGTTAGGTTAAGTAGGGTGTTCATGAAGTTTGGGCATTTTTACAATGTGTGGGAGAGGGAAGGCATTCTACAGGGACGAAAGCCAGGGCTAAGAGTTCATACAATGGAAAAGTTGTGTATTAGAGAGGATTCAACTAGACGGCGACTGTTCGAATTTGGATGTAGGGAAGACAGTTTTTAGCAGGGAAGACCAGTCAATTGGATGGCTTTGATCTTTGACGTGACAGAAAAGAGCATTAGTTTAGAGTCGGCAAGCCTAACACATATTTTTGTAGCTTCCTATGTCTGACAGAAAAGAGATCGACCAGTTTCTCCGAGTATTGAAGAGGAAAAGGATGGAGCAAGAACATAGCAGTAGAAACCAGGAAATCTGTAGAGGGAGGAGAGGTGATGAACGAGAATTAGTGCGAAGGAGTTGTTAGTCTGGCCGGATAGGTAAGCTTGTGTATAAGGGACGGAGAGAAATGTTGAGATTAGAAAGACCGGAAATGTAGGGAAGGCAGAGGATACAAGAGTTTCCCAGGAGTTCAGATGTACAAAAAAACGCGATTTCTCTAAAAGCTTAGAGATCTCACAGTGAATACTAGAAAAGACTGCCCTTCTAGCATCAAGCATGTTAACTGGGTTTTCGTAACAGTAGTCAGTATCCTTTGTCCAATTATCCATTGAATTCAGTATATTCAATAGTGTTCAGGATTACAACTGGTAGGCTACTAACTAGCAGAAATTAAAATTAATAAATTTATTAACATTAAGATTGTCTATGAGGTATATTATCAAATTAAATAAATTAAACTTAATCACAGTAATAAAATAATATCAATACTCTTCGTGTTCAATATTCTTGTGTGAAAGCAATATCACATTTATAATTCTTAAGTACCGTCTGCGTTTACAATTAACCTTTAATAAGATATTACTCAAAAATATGTACAGTAAGTTTTGTGTATGTGTATAATGCTACCTCAGTAGTTCACTTATGTCTCACGACTCGACTAGACTTAAAGAAGTGACTGACAAAGTCCTCAAATAAAATAACTTCTTGGACCGGACTGGCAACCAGAACAGTATGCTTGAAAATGAAAAGAATGCTAAGCCCAATAGCCATATAACAAGCGAATGCAACACAATCAGGAAAAAGGACAGATAATATAACGACACTAAGTAGGGAACCAATCAGCAGATCCTAATCACAAAAGTTACAAAAACTCCCTATTACTAATGAATCTAAGTTCAGCATAGGAAAAACCTCCCGACTGTTGGGACAATACACAGAAACTCCAGTACAAATTAGGTCAGAAGCCTATAGCTAAGGACCTGAGATGCTCAGAGTGTCTACGAGACACACAACCTCTGTACACCGTCGAACAAATAACTAAGTCTATTCAATGTTCGGTGAACAGTGTTCTACAGAACTAACAAGATATAATGGACAGACAATCTGTCAACCACCAAAGCCGAGATCTCGAGCAGATGAATATTCATCGAGACGGTGAGGACACCCCCTCGATCACGTGATAGCCCGTGGACAGCACAGCTCCATAAGCCGGCAGTATAAATAGCGGACAGCGATTAATTCAGTGTTTGACATGAAGCTTGAACTGAGCACACTATTATGTACATCCTAACATAAGTCAAAAAGAATTATATGCAATATATTATACGATTTTGCTATTATCGCAAATATAAAGCAATATAACAATAATATGAAAAGGTAATATACACATTTTATATACATAATAATCATTGTAAACCATTCAGGGGTTTGCAACAAGAGAGTTTGGGAGAGAAGAAATTGCGGTTTAGCACGTGAGAGGGCAGGTCTATGGAAATGGGAAGGGTAGCCAAGACGGGGCGAAAACGAATTATGAAGAGAGCGGGGAGGAAATTTCTGCTGAAAGAAACTGAGGATCACAGATGCGGAGGGCACGGAGAAAGAGGAGATAAGAACACTTTTCTTGACAGGGGAAGCATGATAGGAAAAGTAGTGAATGTACATGCTACTGTGCATAGGTTTTCGGTAAACGGAAAAGGAAAAGCCTGTATCTGAGCGGTGGACATGGACATCAAGGAAAGGGGGGGAAAGCATGGAATAGATTCCCATTCAGCTTTAAACTTAATGGAAGGGCAAGATTATTAAGTGCTTCAATGAAAAGGTTGGGAAGAGACTGGAGTCATGAGGCCACAGAGCAAAAGATGTCAATCCACTTAGCGGAGAGCCAGAGTGAAGGTTGCACAATCGATGGTAGGAGAAGAACAGTCTCGGATTATTCCATGTAAAGATTAGCCAAGGCAGGAGAGAGAGGAAAGCCCATAAGCGACACCGAGGTTTGAGGAATAATATTTCACTGGAAGGAAAAGGAGTTAGAGTATACACAGAGGCCCATGTAGGGGTCTTCATCTCCATCTATACTTCTGATGTCTTTCTTGATCTTATCCGCCTATGTGTAGAATCTAACTCCTTTTCTTCCAAGGGAGAAATTATTATTCTCAAACCGACGGTGTCGCTATTGGGCTCTCCTCTCTCTTCCTGTCCTTGCTATTCTTTACATGGAATACTTCAGAGAATGTTCTTCTTACTACCCTCGATGTGGCAACCTTACTCTGGCTCCGCTATGTGGATGTCATCTTTGCTCTGTGGCTCATGACTTCAGTCTCTTTCCACACTTTTCTTGAAGCTCCTTAATAATCTTGCCCTTCCATTAAGTTTAACGCTGAATGGGATTCTAATTCCTTGCTTCCTTTCCTGATCGTCCATGTCCACGCTCAGTTACAGGCTTTTCCTTTTCCGTATACCGAAAACCTATGCACAGTGGCATGTACATTCACTACTTTTCCTATCATGCTTTCCCTGTCAAGAAAAGTGTTCTTAACTCTCCCTCTTTCTCCGTGCCCTCCGCTTCTGTGATCCTCAGTTCCTTCCAGCAGAAATTTCCACTCTTCATAATTCGTTTTCCCGTCTTGGTACCCTTTCCCATTTCATAGACTGGCTCTCTCACGTGCTAAAATACGCAATTCTTCTCTCCCAAACTCTCTACTCCGGGGAACTTCTTGTATCCTCTGGCCTTACCTACATTTCTGTCTTTCTAATCTCAACAATTATCTCGTTCCCCTTAGACATCAAGCTTACTTCCGCCGGACTACACTCTTCGCATAATTCTAGTTTCATACTTCTCCTCCCTTACAGATGTTCCTGGTGTCTACTCTATTTTCTTGCTACTCCTGTCCTCTTCAGTACTCGGAGAAACTGGTTCGATCTCTTTCTGACAAGAATTAAGGAGCACCAAAAATAGTGCTTAGGCTTGCCGGACACTAACAATGCTCTTTTCTGTCACGTCAAAGATTCAAAGCCATCCTATTGACTGGTCTTCTGCTCTAAAAAACTGTCTTCTTACTTCCACTAGAACAGTCGCTAGGTCTAGTTGAATCCCTCTCTAATACACAACTTTCCTTGTATGAACCTTCGCCCTGGCTTCGTCTTGTAGATTGCCTTCCTCTCCCACTACATTGTAAATCGCTCCAAAAACTTCAGATACTACCCGTGACTTAACCAACTCCTTTATTTTTTCTTTTTCTTTTTCTTCTTATCCCTCTTCCCCTTTCCTCGTTCCCTTTTCTCCTCTGGGTTGTCTTTCTTCATTCTGTCTCGTGTTTCTGTTCCTTCTTGCATTTATTTCCCACTTCCCCTTTCACGACCTCTGTGTGCTTGCTCTCCGCAGTGCGGCACCTAGCTCTCTTGCAGTGCTCCCCTTCTTGTATTTGACTGGTGCCCTCGTCCTCCTTATTTCCCACTTCTACCACTACTACTACTACTACCTCTACTACTACTACTACTAATACTACTACTGATGAATTTTAAGACCATGTGCGGCGTCTGGTTGTCTTTTGTTGTTGACGTTTCGCCATCCAGTGGATGGCTGGGATAGCGAAACGTCTACGATAGGGAATGCCGGGTGTTTGCGCATGTATCTTAATTTCATCTTGTCTGGTATTATATATCCATTCTTGTACTACTAACTACTACTACTAATACTACTACTACTACTACTACTACCATCACCTTCTTTCCTGCCGTATTTTTTTTTTTAATTTTATAGCCGTCTCACTCCACCCTGGTTAAGTGTGACTTTGTCAAGAGGTTTTTGGGTAAGAAAAGAGGTGATAGGTTTACACTATATACACTATGTCAACACTACGTATTAGTGCAAGCAATGGTAGCAAGGCACAATTCAGATGCCACTGGAGGAGAGCAGACGGTACTTCACACAGCCAAAGAATGGAAATGACCGGGCAGACAAGTGGGTGGTGCCCACAAAACCTCTGTGATTGCCCCAAGAACCATTTTCTCATTGGCTAAACCTGGGCACTGATCGAACGACGGGGCCCCATCGGTCCGACCCTAGTACTGGTTCGATGGTGGGGGGAGGATAGCTTTCAATGAGGGTGTGTACATGCGCCTGAATAAAGGTTATGTACTCTTTGCATGCCAGACCCCAACCCCGAGAGGCTCAGAATAGGCTCCCACCTCCCCCCCTCATTGGTACCATGCAACCATGACAACATATAATCGGACTGCCTTTCCACCTCAAGCTTCCAACTCTTAGATAGGAGCTCAGCTTTCATTCGTGACATAAAGCCGCAACCCTTAACTTAGAGCGAGACAGCAGACCTGTAGGGGCTAAATGATAGGTCCAAGGTAGGGGCGGAACGGTCAGCCCGCACCCCTCATAAAAAAAATCCACACATATATAAACGGCGGGGGAAGGGGGAAATGACTAGAAAACAGGTTACCACAAGTCCCTTACACATACCGAACTAATACATATTAGTTCTAGAGTGAAGCATCTGGCGCTTATTTTCTTTGCCGGCAATGTGTATTATTCTGAGAGATTAGGGGCTGCAGTTCATAGACTTCCACATCAAAAGCCTCATATTGTGGTTCATCATGGCTTGGAGATATACGACAGGGTTATGGCCAACTAAAGACAGTGACTACCCTTGATGTCTGGCCCATGATAAACATCGAAGTGATCCAAGGCCCAGTTCCAGCGCGAGGGACTTCTTTTTCAATGGCCAGATAAGCCCTCTGGTGCTGCTGGAACTCTTTTGACTCAAGAAATGGCCTCAGGCTGCAACCTTCGTCCCCGTTTTGCAACAGTTTTGTTCCCACCACAGACTCACATGTATCAACCTTAGCTCCCTGCTGACGTTGTAACTGGTGTCGTTCTGGCTGGTGTCGCTCTGGATACTGATGTCGAGCTAAACCATGTTGAGAGGTTATTCGCTCACCAGATTGACCATAAGTTGAGTAGCATGGCTCACCAGGTGGCTTAGTTGGCTGACATAGACGGTCTCCTTCATGCTGGCAACGTCTTCCTTCAATGTTGACGATCTCTGCTCATGCCAGGCTGTTGTAAAGAGAGATGGGACAGCTCGGACAAAGAGTGGTTGGTTTCGAAAGTATCAGCCAACCTGGCTGCCTCCAATGCAATGGTTAAAACACGATCCTACAGAAAGACTTTAACCTCTGGTCCCACAGACTCCAGCAGGTTATCTATTAATTAAGATAAGCTGCACAAAATCATCAAAGGTGGCAACACCACTTGCTTTATACCAGCTGGTAAAAGCTTTGGTCTGCTGTCACACGAAATCCAACAGGGATTGACCAAGCTGTCGTCTGCCTAACTTGAATGACTTCCTATACTTAGGTGGGATGTGCTGATATGCTCCAAGGACTGTGGTCTGCACGGCTTTATAATTAGTAAAATCAGTGTCATTTAACGCTGACGTAAACTCCTGTGCCTTACCAAACAATGCTGTGTGAACTAATGACGCCCAATGCTATTCCTGCCACTTCAAAGCTCGAGCCTGATTTTCGAAAGTTTCGAAAAATTGTTCTGGTTATGCCTCATTGAAGTGGGGAACCAGTTGCACTGCTTTCTGTAAACCAAAATCATTTACAACTTGAGAAAACTGTCTTCTTTCTTTTTCCCTATCAAATTCTTCCTTGGCATATGCCCTCTGTTCCCTAGTCTGTTCAAGATTGATTTTCGCCAACTCAATTGCCAACACAGCCGATTTGCCTTCAGACAACCCTGTCGCATGAGACTGACGATTTTGCTCACTTGATGTAACATTTTCGTCCTGCGAGAACATCGGGTTTTTACTCCTGGCTCCTGTAGAGGGAGGAGTTTGATGTGCCATCTCCTCTTCACGAAGTTTGATACTTATAAGAGTACGAAGCTGCACAGCTGTGAGAGTGCGTTCGTAATCAATGCCAATGGAACGAGCAATTTGCCAACAACACTGTAGAGAAAATTTAGACAAGTTTAATAAAGTGTATTCAGACACTAGACGTCTGACTCGTCTAGGTGGCATACCCCAACGTAACACGCTATTCGCAATACATGCTTAGCTATGCACAGTACGAATGCAGAATACTCGTACCCCAACATGACACGTTACTTGCAATACACGCTTAGCTATGCACAGTACGACTGCAGAATACACACATACAATAGCAAGGCTGATAGACAGTAGCAAAGCTGACTGCAAAATATTCACACAACAGCAAGTTTCGTAGCAAAGCGAGCACAATGAACAAGCTAATAGCAAGCTGTCAACGATCATACAATAGCAGGCTGACCATAAAACGCAAGGCTGACACGCAAAGTTTCGTAAAGCGTTGGCAAAGCTAATGCAACGCCAGACAGCAAGCTACACAATGTTCCTGCTTCCAGCGTCACCCTAGGCTCAACTCGTGCTCTAAGTCCAACTCCAACTCTCGGGCAGGCTACCCATATTACAACCCAGGAATTCAAAGGCCTGTTATCCTGGGTGTAAAGGAAGCAAAAACAGAGCAGAAAAACTTTTGAATTATGTTTTCCTTTCACCAAATAAGAACAGAAGTATGTACACTATACACACTATGTACAACAATAGGTATTAGTGCACTCCACGGTAAGCAAGGCAGAATAGATGCCACTAGAGAGCAGACTGTGCTTCAACGAGCTCTAGAATGGAAATGACAAGGGCAGACAAGCGGGTGGTGCCCACAACACCTCTGCGTTTGCCAGAACCATCTTCTCATTGGCTGAAATTGGGTACTGATCGAACGACGGGGCCCCATCGTCCGACCCTAATACTAGTTCGCTGGTTGGGGAGATAGCCTTTCAATGAGGATGAGTACATGCGCCGAATAAAGGTTACTTACTCGTTGCATGCCACAGATATGGTGATGGGTGGTAAGGAAGTGTGTTTTGAATATGGTGATGGGTGGTGTGGGAATGTGTGTAGGATATGGTGATGGGTGGTGTGGAAGTGTAGGATATGGTGATGGTTGGTGTGGAAGTGTAGGATATAGTGATGGGTGGTGTGGAATGTGTGTAGGATATGGTGATGGTTGGTGTGGAAGTGTAGGATATAGTGATGAGTGATGTGGAAGTGAGGGTATAGTGAAGAGTGGTGTGGAAGTGTAGGATATAGTGAAGAGTGGTGTGGAAGTGTGTGTAGGATATGGTGATCGGTATTGTGGGAGTGTAGGATATGGCGATGGTGGTGTGGGAAGTGTAGGATATGGTGATGAGTGGTGTGGAAGTGTTTGTAGGATATGGTGAGTGCGGTGTGGGGTGTAGGATATAGTGATGGGTGGTGTGGAAGTGTTTGTAGAATATGGTGATGGTGGTGTGGAAGTGTAGGATTAGTGATGAGTGGTGTGGGAAATGTATGATATGGTGATGGTGGTGTGGAAGTGTAGGATATGGTGATGGTTGGTGTGGAAGTGTAGGATATAGTGACGAGTGATGTGGAAGTGTAGGATATAGTGAAGAGTGGTGTGGAAGTGTGTGTAGGATATGGTGATCGGTATTGTGGAAGTGTAGGATATGGCGATGGGTGGTGTGGAAGTGTAGGATATGTGATGAGTGGTGTGGAAGTGTTTGTAGGATATGGTGATGTGTGGTGTGGGAGTGTAAGATATGGTGATGGGTGGTGTGGAAGTGTTTGTAGAATATGGTGATGGGTGGTGTGGAAGTGTAGGATATGGTGATGGGTGGTGTGAAAGTGTAGGATATGGTGATGTGTGGTGTGGAAATGTAGGTATAATGATGAGTGATGTGGATGTGAGTGTAGGATACTGTGCTGGGTGGTGTGGAAATGTGTGTAAGACATGGTGATGGGTGGTACTCACCTAATTGTGATTGTAGGGGTCGAGTCATAGCTCCTGGCCCCTCCTCTTCACTGGCCGCTACTAGGTTACCCTTCCTGCTCCATGAACTTTATCATACCTCTTTTTAAAGCTGTGTATGGATCCTGCCTCCACTACATCACTTTCAAGACTATTCCACTTCCTGTCAACTCTGTGACTGAAGAAATACTTCCTAACATCCTTGTGATTCATCTGAGTTTTCAACTTCCAACTGTGACCCCTCGGTGCTGTGTCCCATTTCTGGAACATCCAGTCTCTATCCGCCTTGTCTGTTGTAGTATATGGTGATGGGTAGTGAGGAAGTCTGTGTACGATATGGTGATGGGTGGTGTGTGAGTGTGTAGGATATGGTGATGGGTGGTGTGTAAGTGTGTGTAGGATATGGTGATGGGTGGGTGTTGGAAATGGTTTTATTTTTGTTAAAAAAAAGGGATTTTTTTTAGGACATTAGGGGGGGAGAATTATGGGGGGGTTTGTTAGGCATTTTGTGTTTTGTTTTTTTTTTTTTTTTTTTTATTATTTATGTAAATACTAGTGGTTCGGACCAAGAAACTGGTCTAGGGTTTTTCCCTTGAATACTAATAGAGTTTTGGGATTACAAATAGTTGATAAAAATCCAACGAAATAAAAGTTGAGTTTCTATTAACAGTGCTGTTAGGTGGACAAAATCAAAGTAAATGAATGTGATATATTTAGGTATAAGCTCCTGAACATCTCTTGTTGCAAAGAGAACTTGTACATATGGTAATATAGTGCTGAAGGCACATTTCATCAATTAACTATAATAATAATACTAGCATATACAAATGTGTGTGAATGTGTGCGTGTGTGCTCAGTGTCCGTTATGTCTCAGTAAGACTCGACTTGACTTGATTTAAAAAGTGACTGACTAAACGTCCTCAAATAATCTATCTTCTCAACCATAAAGGCAACCCAAACAGCTTGCTTGAACAATATGACGAATCATTCGCCAACAGCAATAATGTAACAAGCAGCAACACAATGTCAGGAACAAGAGACTAAATAGTGACCCTAACTGGGAACCATCAGCAGATCCATCCTCCATAAAGGCTTAAATTCCCTTAATTTCTGAAATCTAAGTTTAGCTAACCAAATCCCGACTACGACGGTGCATAGATTCCCCACAAAATAGGTTAGAAGCTATAGCTTGGAACATGTGTTGACTTAGGGCTTAGAGGGTCACTATGAAAACAAACCCCAGTAAAACGTCAAAATCACTAAGTCTGTGAACCCAGTTACACAGATTTACAAGAAGTATGTTTTGACTCACCAGGCGAAACCATATTTTACCCAAAAAAGTTATTTAGTAACGAGCAAAATGCCGAGTCGAGAGAGAACTCAGAGAGAGAGAAAGAGGTGCTGGTCGAGTGATGACCAGCTGAGGAGAGAGAGATTTTTCGATTTCTCGATTAAATTTGGTAAGACAGGTGACTCCCCGTGCTACTCCATCGAGGTGTAAGGTACAGCCTGACACCAACAAGCGAGTGATAGTAGCAGACAGTAGCGTTCGACGGCAGACAGCCAATCACAAAATCGTCAACAGCGAGTTTAGTGAGAGTGTTTAATTTTTTTTTTGTATTTATTTAAAAAACCTTTTCAGCTTAATATTAAATAAAGATATAAAATGGGTACAGTAGGATCCTCAATCCTACACAACATACACTAACAAGTTTTAACAACACATTGTAATGGACATAAAAGAGGTTACCCATATACATTCACCAAATTTTCCATATAACATACTACTATAATATAAACAATATAAACTATAACTATATAAACTATATAAAATATAAATTATATGAACCTTTCAGATTTGTATAGTTAACATACTGTGACTGACATATGACAAAGGTTCACAACCTTCACAGTATATAATCAGAGTAATAACCTACATCACAATCTCAGTTAAAAACAAGTACATGCACTTCCCAAAATTAACCCCTATACAATAAGAATTTTTTTTTTTATTTTATTGAAAACTCGGGTACAAAATAGTTGTGGGTGCATAAAATAATATGTCAACGAGATACCAGGCACTAACTAGATTCTTATATAAATAAATAATAAAGTCAAAACACAGGAAAATAAACACTATACAAATAAACAATGTGACAAAACAAGCACACAGAATTACACACATACACAAGCAATCACGTATTATACAACGGGATACTTCATCTGGCATATTACTAGGCGTGGCTTCCGCCTGCCAACACACAACGTATCCAAGACTTAATCTAAGAACTCAGGTGCCTTAAAGAGCACAACAATACGTTAATTTGGGCGACTACCACGGGGTTATTATCATGGACTAAGAATAGGCACTACAGTTCAAAGGTGGATCAGGATGACGCTACCATTCACTACAATGAAAATATCTAATATAACAAAACGAAAATACACTGTGATATTTGACATCTCAATAAAACACAAATGCCAGCAGCTATAAGTGAACTTATACACTGACAAGATGCACACATTGAAAAATACTGCCTCCACATATAGTTCAAGCTCCATCACAGCTTACAGGAAAACGAAAACTTGCATATATACATATATTATTGAAAAGCACACGGACACGGCATAAAGTATAAACGGAAATAAGAAAAACGTTTCAACTGTGCTAGGAAGCACACCATATACAAAAAGTACACCAATGACTTGTAATTGAGGCATAAAAGACGAGAAACATTCCTAAAAGTTGTATATACAAAGCACGTAAGATATTTCGTCATCACCGTTACATAGGAGACGCACATAAACTCTGAGAACACAAAACATTCACGCACTTGACAAACACAATTAGACACAGCAGACCAGCCCGTTTAGATTACCCACTGAACACTCACAACTATCTCAAATCTCGTAACTCCAAGGCTTTATATTCAGGCGGGAAGTCTCTCTCCCATCTCCCCTCATTATACCAACCTATTTCGACATTTTGTCCTATAAATCGTCCTGCTAACACCCTAATTCTACTGTTACCATCAACGTGCCTCATAGCCCATGACACGAAAATCTAATCGGCCACAACATACGACACCGCACGTTGTACACGCAAGTCAACCCCACCTACATCAAAACTCAACGCCCGGAGTACCGACAAACCTCCCCCCCCACTACCAAACGCAAAACCCTACTGAACCACTCTCGTACCATACCTAAAGTCTCACAGAAATACACAACATGAAAAGCAGATTCCTCCATCCCGCACACCGGACAACCCCAGTCTTCCTCCAAACGCCTATTATACAACACCACCCCAGACGGCAAGATTCCATGTAAAAATTTAAAAACCATTCCCGTACTTGAGCAGGCAGCCGCAACTGTTGAAACTCGCCTCCATATATCACCCACGCATACATGGGATACATTCCTTCAAACTCGCACCACGACTACCTCCCTACCCGCCCTTTCTAAGGTACATAATTTTACACAGCGCACGTCCCTCATGTTCAATAATACGCGAAGCATCGCGTCGCACCAAATTAAATTCCTCCCTCTCCACCACCTGCGCAGGTCGTGATACAATTCGCTTAACCCGCCATGCATCCCACCCAGTCGGAGAAAACGACGCTTCACGTAACATGCCATGACACGAGCCTCCAGATGCAGTGGTGTCTCCACCACCGCTCTTGTGAGCCAATCGCATCCTGAACCCCACAAAAATCGATAAATTCTATGCAAAAGACGTTTGACGTCCCCCTGCAACAGAGGATACAGTGCAGCAACGTGCCATACTTTGCTATAAAGCAGGACATTAATGACCACCGCCCTCTGATGCAGGGTTAAATGTCGCGGCCGTAGACTATTTAAGCGCCCCAAGACACTATGTACAACCCTCCCCGAATTGCACGCCCTCATCTGATCGACCTCCCGCATATAATGAATACCACATATAGTGATACGATCAACCACAGTCCACCCCTCTGCATCCACCCCATCCCCCACCCACTCCCCCAACTCCATAATTTTCGATTTTTCTCTATTAACACACATCCCCGTAGCCTTGCCAAATATGTCAACAAGTCTCCCAACAAAACCCAATTGCTCCCGTGAACGTAATAACACAGTAGTATCATCAACATAACCCACAAGGGTTGGTCGACCACTACTCGGACCCCACGATGTCTCTATTCCCCGCCCACAAACAGCCCAGTAAAAAGGGTCCTGCATACATGCAAAAAACATTTGAGACATGGGGCATCCCTGACGAATGCCCCTGCTCATGTGTACAAAAACACCTAACTTGCCATTAATTTGTACTTGAAAACCCGCTCCATTGTACAACGAACGGGCCCACATGATGACCTCATTTCCAAAACCCTGCCATCTCATAAATTTCCACAGAACCTCTCTTTCCACACTATCAAAAGCGGTTCGCCAGTCTAAAGCCAAAACACCACCCCCACCCCTCACCCCGCATTCCTCAACAAACTCCCTGATATTCCCATGACCATCATACATTGACCTACCTGGCACACCAAACTGACTCTTATGGATTACCTTATCAAACACTTTCTTAATTCTATTCATCAATATTTTCGCATATAGTTTATAGTCACTACACATCAACGATATGGGACGGTAGTCCTTAATCGCTAACGGCACTTCACATTTCCTAACTAAGACCAACACCGCCGTACGCTGAGACAGACCTAACACCCCCCCTCCTTCATCGCATTGAGTAAACGAACCATAAAAGTCCGTATTACCTCCCAATGTTTGATATAAAATTCACAAGGGATGCCATCAATGCCTGGAGCCTTCCCCTTACTCATTCCTTGTAGTGCCTCCTACACCTCTGCCTCAGATATAGGCCCACCCATGAGAAGGCGATCATAATCATTTAACTCGCATCGTACGCCTCTTCCCAAATCCTGTATCGCATGCTCACTCACGTCTTTACTTTGCATCTGGATCTTACTCCAAGTATCGACATAAAAACTTATCCCCTCAGTTGTTGTTAAGACCTGTCCCTCACTATACCCGTCAACTTCCTCCTGCACCACTAAACTCACAATTTCAGTCGCTTTTCGCCTTTGTGTCTGACTTTGTAAGACACAAGCAGACGGCTTGTCACCCCACAAAGCCTCCTCCACCCCACTCGAAATGCGCGCCCCATCGAAAACCTTATTTTTCAATACTTGGATTTGTTCTTTAATAGCATCGATCTCATCCACTGGGTAAACCCCAGATGCCTCTCCCTGTTCATAACATTGTCGTAGATGACCCTCCAGGTACCTCTGAAAACCATACTCCAAGCGAGTGGCCTCCTTACACCGATTCACATAAAAATCCTTAAATCGAGGCTTCACAACCTCATCCCACTGTCGTACTAAATCCCATCCCTCCCTGGAGTCTACTCCCATAGACGCCCAGAAGTCCTCGAATAGTTCCCTATCATCCGCACTTTGTAGCATCCGTGTATTCAGTTTCCAGTATCCCTTAAAACGATGTGGGAGACTTCCCCAGTCGAGCTCCACAAAAACTCCCCGGTGGTCGGAGAAAAAGACGTTCAATACACGCACACTGATTACGACCACCCGCCGAGACACATACACCCTATCTAAACATGCTGCATAGCCTCTACGCACAAAAGTATGCTCAATCTCAAAGTCACGTCCTCCGCGTACATCAACCAACCCCAAACCAGACAACAAGTCACCCAAAACAAGCGAACAGAACCCCGCCCCCCTCGGTTCAACATCTTTACGGCGCACTACACAGTTCCAGTTACCACCTACCACTGTAATTTCTGGCAGGGACCTCAAATAATATACCAAGACATCTCTAACAAAAGTATTTTTAATGTTAACATCATGTTCAGCCGGCCCATATACCCCTACAAAACCAACTCTTCTACTACCCAATCCCCACGACTCGCACCACGCGACCCTTCCCCCCTTCCTCCCAATGTCTCAGCACAAACGGGCTGGTCGCTTTTATCAACACAGCCACTCCACCTTTCAGACGTCTGGAGTGAGTCACATAAATGTCATAACCATCCATCTCAAACAAACTTCCTACTTTATGGTTATGTTCTTGCAAAAAAACACACATCCACTGCAAAACGATTCAACCACTCACGCACCTGCACACACTTTCTGACAGATTTCAAACCATTAACATTAATAGTTACACACCTAACTGTGTTAAAGGTGGCTTTCCTCTAGGGGCTACCACTCCCTTTTTCTCTTTGCGCCGGCAAGCACCCAAGGCACTTCCCGCACCTTTGGCAATCCCCGTGATATTACCTGCTGTCCTGGACTCGCGCGACCTCCCCCCCCGTGATTTCCGACCACGTCTTCTTCCCTGAACGTTGTCCAGGGGTCAAGACATCATCGGAGTCGGACGGGGTAGCCGCACGCTTCCTAGAAACAGCATCTTCAGACATGTCAGTACTTGGGGTGTTCTCCTTGTGAATTTCTGCCTCAACAGTATGAAAACTCGAACTCTCCAAATCGCTCACTTTAGCTATCTGATCAGCATCATCTGCACGTAATTTCCCCCCATCAGAACACAACACAGAATCAGACTCATGCGATGCTAATAGGTCACTTAACGCAGATACAATGTCGGCTTCCATCTCACCTGCCTCTCTTGCTAGAGGGATTTCACTGTTCACATGTTCCACCTCGTCAAGGGAGGCAGTCCCAGGTAGAGTCACACAAGATGACTCTAGTAGCATGGCCCTATCAACCTCAGCACTCCATGATGTCATACGCGCGAGGTCTCGACAACCTCCTCTTCCAGAGCCTGACGGGGTACCTCACCGTCAGGACGACGACCACGCACCGATGGCGGCTGGCGCTGGACACACTGAGCCGCTATGTGATCCAGAGCGCCGCAGAGGCGGCAAGTTCTTCTCTGTCCAGGGTACGTAACGTACACCTGGGAACGAAACTCCTCCAGTTGAATGTACGAAGGAATCGGCTGACGCAGGGACATTTTCAACGTAAATGACCCCTCCTGAAGGCCATTATAGTGGCCGTCAGACCACCTACCCATGGTGACCAGGTGGATCTTCCCATAACGTTCAAAAACGTCACGTGTATCAACTTCATTGGCCTCAAAAGGCACGTTTCTCACACGTACCCACGTATAGTATCGTGAAACGTCATGCAACTGGACAGAAACTGCTGGGGTGACTTGCTTACTTATATCCTGGTACTGGGTCACAATCTTCTCGTACATCTGAGTATCACAAAACTTGACGAAGATCCGTGTAGTTCCATTCAAGGCGACGCCACACAAGGATTCACGTTGAATGCCATAAGTATCACGAATGATTGCTGGCAGTAACACATTTACTGATTCGCCGGTGATAGATCCCTGCGTTAGTTGAATACAAACAGTATTAACACGGCGGCGAAACGCAGTCGCCATTGTTGTTGATGTTGTAAACACTCCTCCACCAGGTGTCGGGACTGAGGAGCAACAGCTGACAACCGCTCAGCACAACGCCTGAGCAGAGAATGTAGTGTAATTGTTACATATTACCCACATACATAGCTAATATAATAAGTCAAATAATAATATGAAGCAAGATATTTTCATTTTAGTTATTAATGAAAATATCTGCAACACAAAATTATATGAAAAGGTAAATATATACACTATAAACATTGGGCCCCATTCAGGGGGAGCAATAGTTATGGCGATGGGTGGTGTGGAAATGTGAGTAGGATTTGGTGATGGGCGGCGTGAAGTGTGTGTGTAGGACATAGTGTTGGGTGGTGTGGAAGTGTGTGTAGGATATGTTAATAGGTGGTGTAGAAGTGTGTGTAGGACATAATGATGGGTGGTGTGGAAGTTTGTAGGATATGGTGATGTGAGGGGACAAGTGTGTGTAGGATATGGTGATGTGAGGAGGGAAGTGTGTGTAGGATATGGTGATGTTGTTTGTTGAAATGTGTGTAGGATATAGTGATGGGTGGTGTGGAAATGTACTCACCTAAATATGGTTGCAGGGGTCAAATCTCAGCTCCTGGCCTCTGCTGGTCGCTACTGGTTTGGCTCTCTCCTAGCTATGTGTGGCCTCTCGTACCTATTCTTAAAGCTAAATATGGATTTTGCCTCTACCATTTCGCTGTCCAGGTCGTTCTACTTTCTGTGACTCATCCGTGTGTTTTTTTTTTAGCTTCCAGTTGTGACCTTGTACACCTGAGACCGCCTCTCAAACAGACTCGCCCTGTCCACACTGTCAGTATTTTTTTACGTCGTAATTACATCAGCTATGGGCCTTTGTCCTCTACTACCTTAGCTAGAGATCCTTTAGCTACTCGTACCCCTCAGCTCGGGGCTACTCTTGTTGCAAACATTTTAAATTTTTCCAGCTAATTGACGAGCTTTTTTCAAATGCAGGCTATATACTAGCACTGTATACTCTAAGACAGGCCTGACATATGCCGTGTATAGGGTAGAGAAATGATTCTTTTTGTTGAGGTTCCTGAAGCTGCTCTTAAAATTCCCAATGTTTGGCATTGGTGAAATCCTTACTACTAGCAGTAAGAAGGTACCTGGTTGTTAGCCAAATGTTGTGGGTGGCATCCTGGGAAGTGCTAGTATACTTCAGATAGGGCTGGGCCTTGATATGAGCCGAGGATAACGGCTCTCAGCCTGTAAAACTGATCTGTCCAAAAAATACCACTGTACTCATGGCGACATGTTTGAAGCCGTGTGAGCGGTGTGATGATGGCTAGTGCAGGAATGTGTGGGGGATGTTGTAGCCAGTGTTGTAGATGACCAGACGCAGTGTTGTAGCCAGTGTTGTAGATGACCAGACTCAGTGTTGTAGCCAGTGTTGTACATGACCAGACGCAGGTGTTGTAGCCAGTGTTATAGATGACCAGATGCAGTGTTGTAGCCAGTGTTGTAGATGACCAGACGCATTGTAGCCAGTGTTGTAGATGACCAGACACAGTGTTGTAGCCAGTGTTGATAGATGACCAGACACGTGTTGTGGCCAGTGTTGTAGATAACCAGACGTAGTGTTGTAGCCAGTGTTGTAGATGACCAGACACAGTGTTGCAGCCAGTGTTGTAGAAGACCAGGCGCAGTGTTGAAGCAGTGTTGTAGATAACCAGACGCAGTGTTGTAGCCAGTGTTGTAGATGACCAGACACAGTGTTATAGCCAGTGTTGTAAAATGACCAGACGCATTGTTGTAGCAGTGTTGTAGATGACCAGACAGTGTTGTAGCCAGTGTTGTAGATGACCAGACACAGTGTTGTAGCCAAGTGTTGTAGCCCGTGTTGTAGATGACCAGACGTAGTGTTGTAGCCAGTGCTGTAGATGACCAGAAGCAGTGTTGTAGCCAGTGTTGTAGATGACCAGACAGAGTGTTGTAGCCAGTGTTGTAGATGACCAGACGAGGTGTTGTAGCCAGTGTTGTTGTGACCCGACACAGTGCTGTAGCCAGTGTTGTAGATGAACCAGACGCAGTGTTGTAGACAGTGTAGTAGATGACCCGGCACAGTGTTTGTAGCCATTGTTGTAGATGACCAGACGGTAGTGTTGTAGCCAGTGTTGTAGATGACCAGGGCACAGTGTTGAAGCCGTGTTGTGGATGACCAGACGCAGTGTTGTAGCCAGTGTTGTACATGACCAGACTCAGTGTAGTAGCAAGTGTTGTAGATGGGCCAGACCAGTGTTGTAGCCAGTTTGTTGTAGATGACCAGGCACAGTGTTGTAAACCATTGTTGTAGATGACCAGATGTAGTGTTGTGCTAGTGTTGTAGATGACCAGACACAGTGTTGTAGCCAGTGTTGTAGATGACAGACGCAGTGTTGTAGCCCGTGTTGTAGTGACCAGACACAGTGTTGTAGCAGTGTTTAGATGACCAGGACGCAGTGTTGGAATGTGTTGTAGATGACCGAAAGCAGTGTTGTAGCTAGTGGGTTTTAGATGACCAGACACAGTGTTGTAGCCTGTGTGGTGATGACCAGACGCAGTGTTGTAGCCAGTGTTGTAGATGACCCGACACAGTGTTGTAGCCAGTGTTGTAGATGACCAGACGCAGTGTTGTAGCCAGTGTTGTAGATGACCAGACACAGTGTTGTAGCCAGTGTTGTAGATGACAGACGCAGTGTTGTAGCCAGTGTTGTAGTGACCAGCCCAGTGTTGTAGGCAGGTTTAGATGACCGCCGCAGTGTTGTAGCCAGTGTTGTAGATGACAAGACACAGTGTTGTAGCCAGTGTTGTAGATGACAAGACGCAGTGTTGTAACCAGTGTTTAGATGACAGACACAGTGTTGCAGCCAGTGTTGTAGTGACCCGACACAGTGTTGTAGCCAGTGTTGTAGATGACCAGACGCAGTGGGTTTTAGCCAGTGTTGTAGATGACCAGACACAGTGGTTGTAGCCAGTGTTATAGTTGACCAGACGCTGTGTTGTAGCCAGTGTTTTAAATTGGACTGAGTGTTGTAGCCAGAGTTGTAGATGACCAGACGCCCGTGTGTAGCCAGTGTTGTAGATGACCAGACAGGGAAAGTTGTAGCCAGTGTTGTAGATGACCAGAAGTAATGTTGTAGCCAGTGTGAGTAGATGACCCGACACAGTGTTGTAGCCAGTGTTGTAGATGACCCGAAGCAGTGTTGTAGCCAGTGTTGTAGATGACCAGACGTGTTGTTGTAGCCAGTGTTGGTGATGACCAGACACAGTGCTGTAGCCAGTGTTGTAGATGACCAGACGCAGTGTTGTAGACAGTGTTGTATATGACCGGCACAGTGTTGTAGCATTTTTGTAGATGACCAGACAGTGTTTAAGCCAGTGTTGTGGATGACCAGACGCGTGTTGTAGCCAGTGTTGTACATGACCAGACTCAGGGTAGTTTGCCAGTGTTGTAGTGACCAGACGCAGTGTTGTTGCCATTGTTGTAGATGACCAGATGTAGTGTTGTGCCATGTTGAGATGCCCGACCAGTGTTGTAGCCAGTGTTTGTTTGACCAGAGCGTGTTGTAGCCCGTGTTGTAGTGACGAGCAGTGTTGTGCCCGGGTTGTGATGAAAACTTGTTTTAGCCGTGTTTTAGATGACCAGACGCAGTGTTGGAACGGTTGTAGTTTACCCGAGCAGTGTTGTAGCTGGTTTTTGTGACCAGAAACAGTGTTGTAGCCCGTGTGGTAGCTGACGAGCAGTGTTTTGCCCGTGTTGTGTGACCAGACACAGTGTTGTAGCCCGTGTTGTAGTGACAGACGCAGGTTTTAGCCCGGTTTAGATGACCGACACGTGTTGTAGCCAGTGTTGTAGATGACCAGACGCAGGTTGTAGCCAGTGTTGTAGATGACCCGGAAAACAGTGTTGTAGGCAGTGTTATAGTGACCGCCGCAGTGTTGTAGCCAGTGTTGTAGATGACAAGACACAGTGTTGTAGCCAGTTGTAGATGACCAGACACAGTGTTGTAGCTAGTGTTGTAGATGACCAACGCAGTGTTGCAGCCAGTGTTGTAGATGACCAGACACAGTGTTGTAGCCAGTTGTTGTAGATGACCAGACACAGTGTTGTAGCCAGTGTTGTAGATGACCATACGCAATGTTGTTAATGACCAGACACAATGTTGTAGCCAGTGTTATAGTTGACCAGACGCAGTGTTGTAGCCAGTGTTGTAAATGACCAGACGTAGTGTTGTAGCCAGTGTTGTAGATGACCAGACAGAATGTTGTAGCCAGTGTTGTAGATTGACCAGAAGTAATGTTGTAGCCAGTGATGTAGATGACCAGACGCAGTGTTGTAGCCAGTGTTGTAGATGACCAGACATAGTGTTGTAGCCAGTGTTGCAAATGACCAGACGTAGTGTTATAGCCAGAGTTGTAGATGACCAGACGCAGTGTTGTAGCCATTGTTGTAGATGACCAGACAGAATGTTGTAGCCAGTGTTGTTAGATTACCAGAAGTAATGTTGTAGCCAGTGTTGTAGATGACCAGACACAGTGTTGTAGCCAGTGTTGTAAATGAACAGACGCAGTGTTGTATGCCAGTGTGTTTGATGACCAGACGCAGTGTTGTAGCCAGTGTTGTAGATGACCAGACGCAGTGTTGTAGCCCCCTGTTGTAGATGACCAGGCACAGTCTTGTAGCGACTGTTGTAGATAACCAGAAGTAGTGTTGTAGCCAGTGTTGTAGATGACCGGACACAGTGTTGTAGCCAGTGTTGTAGATGACCAGACGCAGTGTTGTAGCCAGTGTTGTAGATGACCAGACGCAGTGTTGAAGCCAGTGTTGTAGATTACCAGACACAGTGTTGTAGCTAGTGTTGTAGATGACCAGACGCAATGTTGTAATCAGTGTTGTAAATGACCAGACACAGTGTTGTAGCCATTGTTGTAGATGAACAGACACAGTGTTGTAGCCAGTGTTGTTGATGACTAGACTCAGTGTTGTAGCCAGTGACGTGCATGAGCAGACTCAGTGTTGTAGCTACTTTCATAGATGACCGGAGTCCTTGCTGTAGCCCGTGTTGTAGATGACTAGACTCAGCGTTGCAGGCAGTGTTGTAGATGACCAGACTCAGTGTTGCAGGCAGTGTGTAGATGACCAAACTCAGTGTTGCAGGTAGTGTTGTGGATGACCAGACTCAGTGTTGTAGCCAGTGTTGCAGATGACCAGACTCAGTGTTGCAGGCAGTGTTGTAGATGACCAGACTAAGTGTTGCAGGCAGTGTTGTAGACGACCAGACACAGTGTTGTAGCTAGTGTTGTAGATGACCAACGCAGTGTTGTAGCCAGTGTTGTAGATGACCAGACACAGTGTTGCATGCAGTGTTGTAGATGACCAGACGCAGTGTTGTAGCCAGTGTTGTAGATGACCAGACAGAGTGTTGTAGCCAGTGTTGTGCATGACCAGACGTAGTGTTGTAGCCAGTGTTGTAGATGACCAGACTCAGTGTTGCAGGCAGTGTTGTAGATGACCAGACACATTGTTGCAGGCAGTGTTGTAGATGACCAGACTCAGTGTAGCAGGCAGTGTTGTAGATGACCAGACTCAGTGTTGCAGGCAGTGTGGTAGATGACCAGACTCAGTGTTGTAGGTAGTGTTTAGATGACCAGACTCAGTGTTGTAACCAGTGCTGTAGATGACCAGACTCATTGTTGCAGGCAGTGTTGCAGATGACCAGACTCAGTGTTGCAGGCAGTGTTGTAGATGACCAGACTGAGTTTTGCAGGCAGTGTTGTAAATGACCAGACTCAGTGTTGTAGCCAGTGTTGTAGATGACCAGACTCAGTGTTGCAGGCAGTGTTGTAGATGACCAGACTCAATGTAGCAGGCAGTGTTGTAGATGACCAGACTCAGTGTTGCAGGCTGTATTGTAGATGACTAGACTCTGTGTTGGAGGCAGTGTTGTAGATGACCAGATTCAGTGTTGCAGGCAGTGTTGTAGATGACCAGACTCAGTGTTGCAGGCAGTGTTGTAGATGACCAGACTCAGTGTTGCATTCAGTGTTCTGGATGACCAGACTCAGTTTTGCAGGCAGTGTGGTAGATGACCAGACTCAGTGTTGCAGGCATTGTTGTAGATGACCAGACTCAGTGTTGCAGGCAGTGTTGCAGATGACCTGACTCAGTGTTGTAGCCAGTGTTGTAGATGACCAGACTCAGTGTTGCAGGTAGTGTTGTGGATGAACAGACTCTGTGTTGCAGGCAGAGTTGTATATGACCATACTCAGTGTTGCAGGCAGTGTTGTAGATGACCAGACTCAGTGTTGTAGCCAGTGTTGTAGATGACGTTAATCAGTGTTGCAGGCGATGTTGTATATGACCAGACTCAGTGTAGCAGGCAGTGTTGTAGATGACCAGACTCAGTGTTGCAGGCAGTTTTGTAGATGACCAGACTCAGTGGTGCAGGCAGTGTTGTAGATGACCAGACTCAGTGTTGCAGGCAGTGTTGTAGATGACCAGACTCTGTGTCGTAGCCAGTGTTGTAGATGACCATACTCAGTGCAGCAGGCAGTGTTGTAGATGACCAGACTTAGTGTTGCAAGCAGTGTTGTAGATGGCCAGAGTCAGTGTTGCAGGCATTGTTGTAGATGACCAGGCTCAGTGTTGCAGGCAGTGTTGTATATGGCCAGACTCACTGTTGCAGGCAGTGTTGTAGATGACCAGACTCAGTGCTGCAGGCAGTGTTGTAGATGACCAGACTCAGTGTAGCAGGCAGTGTTGTAGATGACCAGACATTGTGTTGCAGGCAGTGTTGTAGATGACCAGACTCAGTGCTGCAGGCAGTGTTGTAGATGACCAGACTCAGTGCGGCAGGCAGTGTTGTAGATGACCAGACATTGTGTTGCAGGCAGTGTTGTAGATGACCAGACTCAGTGTAGCAGGCAGTGTTGTAGATGACCAGACATTGTGTTGCAGGCAGTGTTGTCGATGGCCAGACTCAGTGTTGCATTCAGTGTTGTAGATGACTAGACTCAGTGTTGCAGGCAGTGTTGTAGATAATCAGGCTCAGTGTTGCAGGCAGTGTTGTAGATGACCAGACTCAGTGTTGCAGGCTGTATTGTAGATGACTAGACTCTGTGTTGGAGGCAGTGTTGTAGATGACCAGATTCAGTGTTGCAGGCAGTGTTGTAGATGACCAGACTCAGTGTTGCAGGCAGTGTTGTAGATGACCAGACTCAGTGTTGCATTCAGGTTCGATGACCAAATCATTTCAGGATGTGGTAGATGACCCAATCAGGGGTTTTCAGGCATTTTTGTAGTGACCAGACTCAG
>NC_069401.1:115452541-115462871 GCF_026875155.1 Cherax quadricarinatus | reverse complement strand
TTTTTTTGGGGGAGTTATTTTCGTTGGGGGGGGGTTTTTTTTTAGGGGGAATTTGTTTTTGGGGGATTTTATTTACGGGGGTTTGGGGGGTGGGTTTTTTTGGGGGGGGAGTTTTGGGGGGGAAAAAGTTTATTAGTAAAAGGGGTTTTTCCCCCTTTGGGGGAAATCGTCGGGTTACGGGGAGATTATCGTCATGTTACGGGGAGATTATCGTCATGCTCTTCCTTCGTTCTTGTGTCATTTTTTTTTGACGTTATTAAACGTTAAGTTGGCCTTTTTGTAAAGGTCACGTGTCGTTCTCGTGACGTTCAATGTCGTTCTCCTGACGTTCAATGTGTCATTCTCGTCATTTTCACTGTCATTCAAGTGTTGTTCAATGTTTCATTTTCGTAACGTTCAATGTGTTGTTCTGGTGACGTTCAATGTGTTATTCTCGTCATGTTCAATGTGTCGTTCTGGTGACGTTCAATGTGTCGTTCTGGTGACGTTCAATGTGTCGTTCTGGTGACGTTCAATGTGTCATTCTGGTGACGTTCAATGTGTCGTTCTGGTGACGTTCAATGTGTCGTTCTGGTGACGTTCAATGTGTCGTTCTGGTGACGTTCAATGTGAACTCTTCAGAAATTAAGTTTTCTGTATTTTTTAAGCTAAATTACTGATGTCGGCGGCTGGCGAACAGTACAGGTGGTTCTAACTTCAGCAGCCATCGTTCCCGCACTTCTCAGGGAAACACCAGCTGCTACATACAGTCAACACCAGCTGCTACATACAGTCAACACCAGCTGCTACATACAGTCAACACCAGCTGCTACATACAGTCAACACCAGCTGCTACATACAGACAACACCAGCTGCAACATACAGTCAACACCAGCTGCTGCACACAGTCAACACCAGCTGCTACATACAGTCAACACCAGCTGCTACATACAGTCAACACCAGCTGCTACATACAGTCAACACCAGCTGCAACATACAGTCAACACCAGCTGCTACATACAGTCAACACCAACTGCTACATACAGTCAACACCAACGGCTACACACAGTCAACACCAGCTGCTGCATACAGTCAACACCAGCTGCTACATACAGTCAACACCAACTGCTACACACAGTCAACACAAGCTGCTACATACAGACAACACCAGCTGCTACATACAACAACACCACTGCAACATACATCAACACCAGCTGCTACATACAGACAACACCAGCTGCTACATACAGTCAACACCAGCTGCTACATACAGACAACACCAGCTGCTACATACAGACAACACCAGCTGCAACATACAGTCAACACCAGCTGCTACATACAGACAACACCAGCTGCTACATACAGTCAACACCAGCTGCTACATACAGTCAACACCAGCTGCAACATTACAGTCAACACCAGCTGTACAATACAGTCAACACCAGCTGCTACATAAAAAACAGACAACACCAGCTGCTATATACAGTCAACACACAGGCTACATACAGTCAACACCAGCTGCAACATACAGTCAACACCAGCTGCTACATACAGTCAACACCACTGCTACATACAGTCAAACACCAGCTGCTACAATACAGACAACACCAGCTGCAACATACAGTCAACACCAGCTGCTACATACAGTCAACACCAGCTGCTACATACAGTCAACACCAGCTGCTACATACAGTCAACACCAGCTGCTACATACAGTCAACACCAGCTGCTACATACAGTCAACACCAGCTGTACATACAGACAACACCAGCTGCAACATAACAGTCAACACCAGCTGCTACATACAGTCAACACCAACTGCTACACACAGTCAACACCAACTGCTACATACAGTCAACACCAACTGCTACACACAGTCAACACCAGCTGCTACATACAGTCAACACCAGCTGCTACATACAGTCAACACCAACTGCTACACACAGTCAACACCAGCTGCTACATACAGACAACACCAGCTGCAACATACAGTCAACACCAGCTGCTACATACAGTCAACACCAGCTGCTACATACAGTCAACACCAACTGCTACATACAGTCAACACCAGCTGCTACATACAGTCAACACCAACTGCTACACACAGTCAACACCAGCTGCTACATACAGTCAACACCAGCTGCTACATACAGTCAACACCAACTGCTACATACAGTCAACACCAACTGCTACACACAGTCAACACCAGCTGCTACATACAGTCAACACCAGCTGCTACATACAGTCAACACCAGCTGCTACATACAGTCAACACCAGCTGCTACATACAGTCAACACCAGCTGCTACATACAGACAACACCAGCTGCAACATACAGTCAACACCAGCTGCTACATACAGTCAACACCAACTGCTACACACAGTCAACACCAACTGCTACATACAGTCAACACCAGCTGCTACATACAGTCAACACCAGCTGCTACATACAGTCAACACCAGCTGCTACATACAGTCAACACCAGCTGCTACATACAGACAACACCAGCTGCAACATACAGTCAACACCAGCTGCTACATACAGTCAACACCAACTGCTACACACAGTCAACACCAACTGCTACATACAGTCAACACCAACTGCTACACACAGTCAACACCAGCTGCTACATACAGTCAACACCAGCTGCTACATACAGTCAACACCAACTGCTACACACAGTCAACACCAGCTGCTACATACAGACAACACCAGCTGCAACATACAGTCAACACCAGCTGCTACATACAGTCAACACCAGCTGCTACATACAGTCAACACCAGCTGCTACATACAGTCAAACACCAGCTGCTACATACAGTCAACACCAGCTGCTACACACAGTCAACACCAGCTGCTACATACAGTCAACACCAGCTGCTACATACAGTCAACACCAGCTACTACATACAGTCAGCACCTGCTGCTACACACAGTCAACACCAGCTGCTACGTACAGCCAACACCAGCTGGTACATACAGTCAACACCAGCTGCTACATACAGTCAGCACCTGGTGCTACACACAGTCAACATCAGCTGCTACATGCAGTCAACCCCTGATGCTACATACAGTCAACACCAGCTGCTACATACAGTCAAAACCAGCTGCTACATGCAGTCACAGCTGTTGCTACATGCAGTCAACACCAGCTGCTACATACAGTCAACACCAGCTGCTACATGCAGTCAACAGCTTTGCTACATGCAGTCAACACCAGCTGCTACATACAGTCAACACCAGCTGCTACACACATTTAACACCAGCTGTTACATACAGTCAGCACCTGCTGGTACACACAGTCAACACCAGCTGCTGCATACAGTCAACACCAGCTGCTACATACAGTCAACACCAGCTGCTACTTACAGTTAACACCAGCTGCTCCAAACAGTCAACACCAGCTGCTACATACAGTAACCCCATCTGCTAATACGTCAACACCACCTGCTTTACAGAAAATCGCTGAATTACGTCAGCACCTTCTACACACAGTAAAAAACCCCAGCTGCTACATGCATCAAAACAGCGTTACATAAAAATAAACCCAGCCCGCTCTTTTACAGTCAGCACCAGTGCTACATACAGTTGCACCGCTGCTACATACAGTAAAAACGCAGTGTACTCAGTCACCCCCTGCTGCTACCAAGTAAACACCAGTTGCTCATCAGTCAACCCAGCTGCACATACAGTCAACACCACTCTACACACAGTCAACACCATTGCCATACAGTAAACACCACTGCTGCTACAGTCAACACCAGCTGTACGCACAGTCAACCCAGCTGCTACTCTCAACACCACCTGCTCTACTTTCAGCTCCAGTGTACACACAGTCAAACCAGTGGTGTTTTACAGTCAAAACCAGCTGTACATACACAACACCAGCTGCTGCCCAGTAAACCCAGCTGTTACAGTCAACACCCCGTCTCATCAGTAAACCCCCAGCTGCTACAACAGTCAACACCAGCTGCTACATCAGTAACACCACTGTACTTACATCAAAAACAGCTGCACCTACAGTCAACACCCGTTACTACAACAGTCACACCTGCTGCTACACACAGAAAACACCAGCTGCTAAACAGCCAACCCCCTGCTAGTACAGTAACACCAGTGTACATACAGTCGGCACCTGTGCTACACCAGTAAAACCCCCGCTGCTCATACAGCCAACCAGCTGCTAGTACAGTCAACACCGCTGCTAATGCAGTCAACCTTAATGTACATATAGTCAACACCGCTGACTACAGTCAAAACCAGCTGCTACATGCATCAATACCAGCCCCCTTTTGCAGTCAACACCCTGCTACTACAGTCAAACCAGTGCTACACACTTTCAACCCCGTGCTACATACAGGTCAGCACCTCCCTCAACCCACAGTCAACACCTTTTTGCTACATCGGGGAAACACCCTATACTAAGTCAACCCAGTGCTATATCAGCAACCCCCAGTGTACATCAGTCAACACCACTGCTAAAAACCAGTAAAACAAAAGCTGAATACAGAAAAAACCAGCTGCTACATACAGTAAACACCGTTTTACTTACAGTCCATTTTGCTACCACAGTCAAACAAGCTGCTACACACAGTCAACCCCACTGCTACCACAGTCAAACCAGTGTTTTAACGTCAACACCAGCTGTACTACAGTCAACACCATCTGCTGCATACAGTCCACACCGCTGTACATACAGAAAACACCACTGCTATATGCATAAAACCCCAAATGCTACACACAGTCAACACCAGCTGTACATACATCAGCACCTGCTGTACAAACATTAAAACCCCAGTTGCTACATACAGTAAACACCAACTGTACAATCAAGATCGCTGCACATACAGTCAAAAACCAAAATACTCATACGTTAACACCGCTGCTACAAGTAAACACCAGCTGATACATAAGTCAGCCCCTGCTGCTACAACATCAACGTCACTGCTACACACAGTCAAATCGCTGTACACCACAGTCAACACCGCGCAACACCATTAAACACCGTGCTAACACAGTCAACACCAGCTGCTACATACAGTCAACACCAGCTGCTACCACAGTCAACTCCAGCTGACATACAGTTAACCCCATGCTACATATAAAAACACCGCTATACATCAGTCAGCATGTGGGTCACACATCAACGTAATGCTACACACAGTAAACATCAGCTGCTACACCAGTCAACACCAGTGACACCCAGTAAAACTCCAGCGACCGTAAACCCCAGCTGCTGCCACAACCAGCTCACAGTATTTCTATACAAAAGAAAATAATAATAATCACGATATACTTGTCGAGTACCTGTGCAGCTGCTCCCGTGATTCTCCGGGAAAAAATCATTAAACAGTTCTTAAAGTTCGACTAAATTTTTTGCTGTTGGTTGGTCTCCATGGCGAGATCGACGAGCGGCTGTAAGGGGGGGGGGGGGAGGCTTGTTGGGTTTCTGTTGTTGCCCCCCAGTTGGGTGTTGCCTTGGTGATAACCTTGAGTTGGATGTGGTGGTTAGCCAGAACATCTGTGATGAGTCTTTCTGGACTTTTTAATTTTAACCCAGCCCACGGAGGTGTGTGTCTTCGGGATCTTATTTCTTTTTAAACCCGCCACACTGGGTATGTCTTTGGACGTTTTTTATATTTTAACCCTCACAGCTGGTGTGTTTTCTCTCTGGACCTTTGTTATCATTTAACCAGCCCCAGTGGGGGATTCTCGGGGGGGCTCTTGTTATCATTTAACCCCCCCACGTGGTGTGATATCTTCTGGAGCTTGTTATAATTTTAACCCAGCCACACTTGTGATATCTCTCTGAAGTTTTATCATTTTAACCCCCCACGCGGGTTGATGTCTCTTGGACTCTTTTATTTTTTAAACCCAGCCACAGGGGTGGTATCTTCTGGACTCTTGTTATCATTTTAACCCAGCCACAGCTGGTGTGATGTCTCTCTGGACTCTTGTTATCATTTTAACCCAGCCACAGCTGGTGTGATGTCTCTCTGGACTCTTGTTATCATTTAACCCAGCCACAGCTGGTGTGATGTCTCTCTGGACTATTGTTATCATTTTAAACCCCACAGTGGTGTGATGTTCCTCTGGACTCTTTTATCATTTAACCCACCACAGTGGTGTGATGTCTGTCTGGCGCTTTTTATCATTTTAACCCAGCCACAGGTGGGGAAATTTTTTCCTTTTGGACGTTGTTATCATTTTTAACCCAGCCACGCTGGTGTGATGTCTCTCTGGACGCTTGTTATCATTTTAACCCAGCCACAGCTGGTGTGATGTCTCTCTGGACTCTTGTTATCATTTTAACCCAGCCACAGCTGGTGTGATGTCTCTCTGGACTCTTGTTATCATGTTAAGCTTTCGCATGATTATATTGTCGTGACAAATAGATGGGGACTTGCTTTTTGGTTTTAAATACCAGCGCTCTTCTTGCCGAGAAAGGCAAGCGAATTTATGTATGCAAAATTTCGCAAAAATCCTTTAAAAAGAAAGAAAAAAAATATTTTTCTTTGCATTTGTTTTTTTAAATTAGGGTAAACTTATCTAAAATATATTTAGGTAGATTGGAAAATTTAAAAGCCTTGTTGTAACAAGGTTAGTTTAAATTTCCCAAGTTCCTTTTTTACAAAATTTTTAATTTTTATATTTAACTTTTTTAAAAAAAAAATAGGCACAATTTTAAAAGAGTTTTCTAACGACATTTATATATATTAAAAATATATTTTATATATTATTTTTATATATTTATTTTATATATATTTATTTATATAATATATATATATATTTTATATATAATATATATATATTTATTATATAATATATAAATTAAAAATTTTATTTATTATATATAATTATTATATATGAATTTATTTTTTCATTCAACAACGGGGCCCTATCCCCCCAGGCGGGTGGCCCCCAAAAGGAAAAACGAAATTTTCCCTTAACATTAGTAATATTACAGGAGAAGAGGTTTCTAGCCCCCTTTCTCCCGGCATTTTAGTCGCCTCTTACAAACCATGGCTTCGGGGGAAGAATTCTGTTTCCCCTTCCCCCGGGATAAGAGGAAATAAACAAGAATAAGAACTAGAAAGAAAATAGAAGAAAAACCCCGAGGGGGGTGTATAATTTTTGCTTGACATGATGTGTATGTGCCCCAAGGAAGTAGAATAGCAAGACGTACCTGAAAAACTTGCATGTTCATGAGACAAAAAAAGGCACCCGCAATCCTTCTACAACACTGTCTGCAACACTGCGTTGGTCATCTACAACACTAGCTACAACACGTGTCCCGGGGCATCTACAACACTGCCTACACCCTTAGTCGGCCATCTACAAACACTGGCTACAACACTGAGTCTGGTGAATCTACAACACTGCCTGCAACACTGAGTCTGGTCATCTACAACACTGGCTACAACACTGAGTCTGGTCATCAACAACACAACTGCAACAAAATGAATTGTCATCTACACCACTGCCTGCAAACACTGAGTCTGGTCCTCTACAACACTACCTGCAACACTGAGTCTGGCCATCTACCACACTGCCTGCGTCCCTGAGTCTGGTCATCTACAACACTGCCGCATCACTGAGTCCGGTCATCATACAACACTGCCTGCAACTCTGATTCAGGTCATCTACAACCGTGCCTGCAACACTGTGTCTGGTCATCTACAACACTGACCTTTCAACACTGAGTCTGTCATCTAAACTGCCTGCAACACTGAGTCTTTGTCATCTACAGCACTGCCTGCAACACTGATCTGGTCCATACTACAACACTGCCTGCAACACTGAGTCTGGTCATCTAAACACTGCCTGCTTCACTGAGTCTGGTCATCTACAACACTTCCTGCAACACTTGATTCCTGGTTCCATCTACAACACTGAAATAACACTGAGTATGGTCCGCATCGACAACTTTGTTTACAACACTGCTGCAACCTGAGTCATTCATCACAACAAGTCTAACAGCAAGACTCCGGTCATCTTATTGAAAGTAGCTACACACTGAGTCTGCTCATGCACGTCACTGGCACAACACTGAGTTCTAGTCATCCACAACACTGGCTACAACACTGCGTCCGTTCATCTACAACACTGGCTACAACACTGTGTCTGTTCATCTACAACACTGACTACAACATTTGCGACCTGTCATCTACAAACACTAGCTACAACACTGCGTCTGGTAATCTACCAACACTGGCTAGTAACGACTGCGTCTGGTCATCTACAACACAGCTACAACACTTGCTCCTATTCATCTACAACACGGGTACCAACACTGTGTCCGGTCATCTACAACACTTTCCTACAACAACAACGTCGTTATCTACAACTGTTGCACAAGACCTTTGCCTGTATCATCTACAAACACTGGCTACACACTGTCTTCTGTTCATCTACAACACTGGCTACAACACGCGTCTGGTCCATCAAACACACTGGCTACAACACTGCGTCTGTTCATATACTAACACTGGCTACAACACTGTGTCAGGTCAACTACAACAACTGGGTTACAACACTTCGTCCTGGTCCATCTACAACACTGACTACCACATTACTTCTGGTCATCTACAAACACTGGCTACAACATTTCTGTCTGGTCATCTACAACACTGGCACAACACTGGCTACAACACGCGTCCTGGTAATCTACAACCTGTCTACAACCACTACGTCTGGTCATTTACAACACTGGCTACAACATGTGTCATGGTCATTTACAACATTGCGTATGTTTCCTACAACACTGGCTACAACACTGTGTCCTTTGGTCCATCTACAACACTGGCTACAACACGTTCTGTCATCTACAACACTGATGCAACACTGCGTTGGTCATCTACAACACTAGCAACAACACTGTTTCCCCTGGTCATCTACAAACTGCCTGCAACACTTAGTCAGCCATCTTCAACACTGGCTTAACAACACTGAGTCGGTCACTACAACACTGCCTGCAACACTGAGTCTGGTCATCTACAACACTGCTACAACACTGAGTCTGGTCATCTACTCCACACTACCTGCAACACTGAGTTTGGTCCTCACAACACTGCTGATCACTGAGTCTGGTTCATCTACACACTGTGCTTACAACACTGATTCTGGTCATCTTACCACACTCCTGCCACACTGAGTTTGGTCATCAACAACACTTGCTTGCAACACTGAGTCCGGTCATCAGAACACTGCCTGCAACACTGAGTCGGTTCATCTACAACACTGCCTGCACGCTGAGTCTGGTCATCTACAACACTGCTGCAACACTTAGTCCTGGCCATATACAACACTGCTACAAACACTGGAGTCTGGTGTCATCTACAACACTGGCCTGCAACACTGAGTACCTGGTCATCTACACCACTGCCTGCATCAGTGATTCCGTCCATCTACCACCACAGCCTGCAACACTGATCTGGTCATCTACAACACGCCTGCAACACATGAGTATGTCATCTACTAAAACCACACTGCCTGCAACACTGAGTCAGTCATCTACAAGACACTGCCTGCAACACTGAGTCTGGTCATCTACAACACTGCTTGCAACACTGAGTCTGGCCATCTACAACACTGCCTACTTCACTGAGTCTGGTCATCTACAACACTGCCTGCAACACTGAGTCTGTCCATCTACAACACTGCCTACAACACATGAGTTCTTGGATCATCTACAACACTGCCTGCACACTGAGCTTGTCCATCACAGCACTGCTGCAACACTGAGTCTGGTAATTTACAACACTGCTTGCAACACTGAGTCTGGCCATCTACAACACTGCCTGCTTCACTGAGTCTGGTCATCTACAACACTGCCTGCAACACTAAGTCTGGTCATCTACAACACTGGAAACAACACTGAGTATGGTCATCTACAACTTTGGTTACAACACTGCCTGCAACGCTGAGTCTGGTCATCTACAACACTGCCTGCAACACTTAGTCTGGCCATCTACAACACTGGCTACAACACTGAGTCTGGTCATCTACAACACTGCCTGCAACACTGAGTCTGCTCATGCACGTCACTGGCTACAACACTGAGTCTAGTCATCAACAACACTGGCTACAACACTGCGTCTGTTCATCTACAACACTGGCTACAACAATGTGTCTGTCATCTACAACACTGACTACAACATTGCGTCTGGTCATCTACAACACTAGCTGCAACACTGCGTCTGGTAATCTACAACACTGGCTACAACACTGCGTCCTGGTCATACTACAACACTGGCTACAACACTGCGTCCTTGTGTCATCTTCCAACCACAGGCTGAACAACACTGAGTCCGGGTCATCTACAACACTGGCTACAACACTACGTCTGGTT
>NC_069401.1:115392541-115447541 GCF_026875155.1 Cherax quadricarinatus | reverse complement strand
CGCTGCAAACATTCAACACGACCACGCTTCACAACCATATAAGAGCGTTGGTAAAACTATACTCTCATACATCCCCTCTTTGCCTCCAGGACAAAGGTTTCTTTGTCTCCACAGCTCATAAGGTGCACCACTCACTCTTTTTCCCTCATCAATTCTATGATTCACCTCTCTTTTATTTTCATAGACCCATCCGCTGTACACGTCCACTCCCAATATCTGAATACGTTCACCTCCTCCATGCTCTCTCCCTCCAATCTGATATTCAATCTTTCATCACCTAATCTTTTTGTTATCCTCATAACCTTACTCTTTCCTGTATTCCCCTTTAATTTCTTCTTTTGCACACCCTACGCAATTCATCCACCAATCTCTGCAACATCTCTTCAGAAACTCCCAAGAGCAACAGTGTCATCGCAAAGAGCAGCTGTGACAACTCCGCACTTAAGTGTGAGATTCTTTAACTTTAAAAAAAAAAAAAAAAAAAAAAAAAAAAAAAAAAAAAAAAAAAAAAAAAAAAAAAAAAGAAAAAAAAAAAAAAAAAAAAAAAAAAAAAAAAAAAAAAAAAAAAAAAAAAAAAAAAAAAAAAAAAAAAAACAAAAAAAAAAAAAAAAAAAAAAAAAAAAAAAAAAAAAAAAAAAAAAGAAAAAAAAAAAAAAAAAAAAAAACAAAAAAAAAAAAAAAACAAAAAAAAAAAAAATAAAAAAAAAAAAAAAAAAAAAAAAACTCCACGCCTCTGCGAATAAAAATCTACTGTAAAAGAGGGGAGTGGGACGGATTAAACAAAACAAAGGGGGTGGGGGGGGAAAAAAGGGAGGGAAAAATAAAATCTTTAGCCTTGTTTTTTATACGGCCACTCGTGTCGGGTGAATTGATGCTACAGAACCCTCTGAGTACCCTTAATTTTGGGTGTTCGGGGAATGTCTTCTCATCAATACTAATTGCGTCATTAGAGTTCGCTTTTTTCCTCACTATTTTTTGAAATACCAAGCGAACAATTCACTTTTTTTTCTTCTTCCATCCGTTTCCTATTTTCTTCTGACCCCACTCATTCACTTCACTTACAACCCCATCTATAAATTAAATAAAAAACCATGGAGACCACACTACATCCTTGTCAAAGGCCAACTAAAACTGGGAAAAAAATACCCTTCATACCATACAAACTCAAACTGATGAGGCCTCACAATCCTCGTAAAACTCTTCACTGCTATCAGTAACCTACCTCCTACACCATTACACATGTGCAACATCTTGCCACATGCCCCCTATCCACCCTGTCATACGCCTTTTCCAAATCCAAAAATGCCACAAGAACTCTTTAGCCTTAAACTAAATTAATGTACACTAATAAGGATTTCACTGTAGAACACCTGGTCCACACACCCCCTACCTTTTCTACAAGCGTCCTTGTTCATCTGCTATCCTATTCTCCTTCTTACACTTAATTCTTATACAATTAACACTACCATATCACTTAACCAGGAACACACAACTAGACTTATCCCCTATAATTTTTGCACCTCATTTATATCCCCTGCCTTTAAACAAATGAACTATGCATCATCTCTGCCAAACCCTAGGTACCCTTCCCTCTCCATACATTTATTAAATATTGCACCAACCACTCCAAAACTATATCCCCCACCAGCTTTTAACATTTCTATCTTATCCCATCAAGTCCCGTCTGCCTTTACCCCCTTTCATTTTACCTACTGCTCACGAAACATCCCCACACTCACAACTGGCTCTCCTCACTCCTACAAGATATTATTCCTCCTGCCCTATACACAAATCACAGCTTCCCTCTCTTTCATCCACTTAACAATTCCTCAAAATATTCCCTTCCATCATCCCAATACTCTAAACCCTTTAAAACTCTCCTCGCCTATTTTTAACTGACAAATCCATTTGTTCTACTAGGCTACTTAACAGTATCTCACTCCAAAACATTTTCTTTATTTTCAACAAAATATGTTATAACATCTCACCACTCTCTCATTGTCTCTCTTTTTAACAATTGCCTTCACCACTCTCTTAACCTCTCTCTTTTTCTCCATATACTCTTCCCACCTTGCTCACTCTACTTTTGTAAAAACTTCTCATAACAAAACTTTTTCTCCCTTAACTACGCCTTTACATCATTATTCACCAATCGCTCCTCTTCCTACCGCACCCACTTTCCTTTAATCACAAAACTACTGCTGAACACTCTAATCTACACTACAATATTTTTAATCCTACCCCATACCACTTCTACCCCATTGCCTATGCTCCTCATTAGCCCAACTATCCTCCAATAGCTAGTTATATCTTTCCATATCTGCCTCCTCTTTTAGTTTATAAACCTTCACCTCTCACTTCCCTAATGCTTCTATTCTCCTTGGTATCCCATCTACCGTTTTACTCTCAGGTAGCTACACAGCAAGTGATCTGATATATCTGTGGCCCCTCTATAAACATGTAACATCCTGAAGTCTCTCAACAGTCCTATTATCTTACCACATACCATAATCCAACAAGACTACTGTTATTTCGCCAACATCATATCTTGAATTATATTTATTATTATTATGTTGTAATTAGCTTTATTAATATTATTATTCATATTAAAGCTAAGTTATTAGTTTTATTAATATTATTATTTAATATTATTAATTTTGTTATTAGTTGTTAATAATCCTTATTGTTACTATTATTATTAATAGTTATTGTTATTTCTTATTATTATTATATTATAATTATAATTATTATTATTATTATTATTATTATTATTATTTTGATTATGTTTAATTATTTGAAGGTCTTATATTATAATATTATTATTATTATTATTATTATTATTATTATTAATTATTATTATTAGTATTATCATCTTTTTTTTTTTTAGCAACACCATCAACATCATTATCAGCACCATCACTATCATCACCACCATCATCATCATTATCATCAACATCATCACAATGATCGTTATTATCACGAGTGGAGAGGACAGTGACGTTATGAAAGGTGATTCACCTGGCTACAACACTGAGTCTGGTCATCTACAACACTGGTTACAACACTGAGTCTGGTCATCTACAACACTGCCTGCAACACTGAGATCTGCCATCTACCACTGCCCTGCAACACTGAGTCTGGTCATCTACACACTGCCTCAACACTGAGTCTGGTCATCTACAAAACAGCCTGCAACACTGATCTGGCCATCTACAACACTGCCTGCAACACTGAGTCTGGTCATCTACAACACTGCCTGCAACACTGAGTCTGGTCATCTACAACACTGCCTGCAACACTGAGTCTGGTCATCTACAACACAGGCTACAACTCCTGAGTACTGGTCATACTACAACACTGCCTTGCAAACTGATTCTTGCCTCTACAACACTGACAGCAACACTGAGTCTGGTCATCTACTACACTACCTTCAACAGCTGATTCTGGTCCATCCTACAACACTGCCTGCAACACGAGTCTGGTCATCTACAACATACTCAAAACTGAGTCGGTCATCTACAACACTGCCTGCAACAAGAGTCTTGGTCATCTACAACACTGCCGCACACTGAGTTCTATTCATCTTACAACACGCCTGCAACTCTGAGTCTGGTCATCTACAACACTGCCTGCAACTTCCGAGTCTGGTATATTAATTCAAATATTATTAAAAAAAAAATACATCTACAACACTGCCTGCAAACACTGATGTCTGGTCATCTACAACACGCCTGCAACACTGATTCTGGTCGATCTACAACACTGCCTGCAACACAGAGTCTGGTCATCTACAACACTGGCCTGCCAACACTGAGTCTGGTCCATCTACAACACTGTCCTGCAACACTGAGTCTGGTCCATCTACAACACTGCCTGCAACACACTGGAGTGCAGTCATCCTACAACAGTGCCTGACACTGAGTCCTGGTCCATCTAACAACACTGCTGCAACACTGGCCTGAATTATCTACAACACTGCCTGCAAAACTGAGTCTAGTCAACTACAACCTGAAGAGCAACTGAGTCTGGCCATCGACAACACTGCCCTGCAACACAATGTCCTGGTCCAACTACAACCAATGCCTGCTACACTGAGTCTGTCATCTACCAACACTTGCCTGCAACACAATGTCTGGTCATCTACAACACTGCCTGCCGCCAACTGATTCAGTCATCTACAACACTGCCGTGCAGCACTGAGTCTGGTCATCTACAACACTGCCCTGCAACACAATGTCTGGTCATCCTGACAACCCTGCCCTGCTACAACTGAGTCTGGTCATCTACAACACTGCCTCAGCACTGAGTCTGTGTCATCTACAACACTTGCCTGCAACAGTGAGTCAGCATTACAACACAGCCAGCAACACTGAGCTGGGTCATCTACAACAAATGCCTGCAACACTGACCTGGCCAACTACAACCACGCTTGCAACACTAAGTCAGGTCATCAACAACACTGGCCTGCTGCACTGAGTATGTCGATCTACAAAACTGGCTACGACACAGAGTCTGGATCATCACAACACTGCCTGCAACACTGAGTTCTGGTCATCTACAACACTTGCCTGCACCACTGATACTGGTCATCAACAAACTCCTGCACACTGAGTCTGGTCATCTACAACACTGCCTGCTACACAGAGTCTGGACATATACAACATCGCCTGCAACACAGATTAACTTCATCAACAAACACTGGCTACAACACTGAGACTGTCATCTACAACACTGCCGCAACACAGAAGTAAGGTCAAAAAAACAAAAAATACAACTCTGCTCAACACAGAGTCTGTTCATCCACAACACTGACCTGCAACACTGGGGTGGGGGTGGGCGGGGTGGGTGGGGGGGGGGGGGGGTGGTCCCCGGGCATCTACAACACTGGCTCAAACTGAAGTCAGGTCATCTGCAACACTGCCTGCAACACTGAGTCTGGTCACTACAACAATGCCTGCAACACTGAGTCCTGGTCCCATCTACCACACTTCCTGCAAACTGAGTCCGGTCATCCAGAAACACTGAATGCAACATCTGAGTCCCTGGTCATCTACACACTGCCTGCAACACTGATCTGTGTCATCTACACACTGCCTGCAACACAGATCTGCATCTACAACACTGCCTCCAACACAGAGTCTAATCATATACAATACAGCCTGCAACACTGAGTCTGTCTTCTACAACACTGCCTCAACACCTGAGACTTGGAATTAACTACAACACTGCCTGCAACACGGGAGTCTAGTCATCAACAACACAGAATGCAACAACTGAACTGGCCATCGACAACACTGCCCCCCTTGCACACAATGTCCTGGTCATCCTACAACACTGCCTGCTACACTGAGTCCAGGTCATTCTACAACACTGCCCAGCAACACAATGTCTGGGTCCATCTACAACACTGCCTGCCCGCACTGAGTCTGGTCATCTACAACACGGCCTGCAGCACTGAGTCTGGTCATCTACAACACTGCCAGCAACACAATTTCATGGTCATCTCACACACTTGCCTGCTACACTGAGTCTGGTCAACTACAACACTTCCTGCAGCACAGAGTCTGGTCATCTACAACATCTGGCCTGCAACAGTGACTCTTGGCCATATACAACACTGCCTGCAACACTGAGCCTGGTTCATCTACAACAATGCCTGCAACACTGACATCTGGCCATCTACAACATTGGTCTGCTTGCAACACTAAGTCTGGTCATCTACAACACTGCTGCTGCACTGAGTATGGTCATCCTACAACACTGGCTGACACACTAACAGAGTCTGTTCATCTACAACACTGCCCTGCCAACGACCTGATCGGTCATTCTACAACACTGCCTGCACCACTGAGTCTGAGGGTCATCTACAAAACTGCCTGCAACACTGATCTGGTTCATCTACAACACTGCCTGCTACACTGAGTCTGTCATATACAACACGCCTGCAACCACTGATTAACTACATTCTACAACCACAGGCTCAACACTGAGTCTGTCATTTCTCACAACCTTCCCTGCAACACTGAGTATTGACATATACAACTCTTCCCGCAACCCCATAATCTTTACATTCCAGCAACACTACCTGCATCACTGAGTCTGGTCATCTACAACACTGTCTTACAACACTGAGTCAGTCATCTTCAACACTGCCTGCAACACTGAGCGGTCATTCTACAACAATGCCTGCAACACTGATCCTGGTCATCTACCCACCTGCAGCAAAACTGAGTCTGTCAGACCAGAACACTTAATGCAACACTGATTCTTGTCATCTCCAACACTGCCTGCACCACCTGAGTCTGAGGTCAGTCTACAACAACTGCCTGCAACACTGAATCTGTCATCTACCACACTGCCGCCAACACAGAGTCTAGTCATCTACAATACAGCCTGCAACACTGAAGTCTGGTCATCTACAACACTGCCAGCTACATTGATCCTGTGTCTTCTACAACACTGCCTGCAACACGAGTCTGTCATCTTCAACACAGGCTACAACCTGAGATCTGGTCATTTACACACTGCCTGCAAAACCTCAGTCTGGTCATCTACAACACTGCTGCAAACACTGAGTCAGTCATCTTCAAGCACTGCCAGCAACAATGGAGTCTGGTCATCTACAGCACAGTTACAACACTTGATTCTGGTCATCTAAACACTACCTACAACACTGAGTCGGTCATCTACCACACCTGCCTGCAACACTGAGTCATGGTCATACCGCTACAACACTGCCTTGCTACACTGAGTCTGGTCATCTACAACACTGCCTTCACAATGTGTCTGTTCATCTACAACACTGCCTGCAACACTGAGTCTGGTTGCATCTACCACACTGGATCAACACAACGTCTTGTCAATGCCAACCACTGGCTACACACTCTGTCTGGTCATCTACAACACTGGCTACAACACTCGCTGGTCATCTACACCACTGCATGCAACACTGTGTCCTGGTCATCTACAACACTGGGCTACAACACTGCGTTGGTCATCTACAACACTAGCTACAACACTGTGGTCCGGTCGTCCTACAACACTGCCTGCAACACTAGTCCTGTTCATCTACAACACTGCCTGCAACACTTGAGTCCTGTCATCTGCAAACACTGGCTACAACACTGAGTCATGGTCATCACAACACTCCTGCAACACTGAAGTTTGGTCATCTACTCACTACCTCAACACTGAGTCCTGTTCATCTACAACACTGCCTGCAACGCTGATCTAGTCATCTGACAACACGGGCTACAGCAAGGACTCCGGTCATCTATGAAAGTAGCTACAACACTGAGTCAGCTCATGCACGTCACTGCTTACAACACTGATCTAGTCCCATCAACAACACTGGCTACAAAACACTGTGTCTGTTCATCTACAACAAAGGCTACAACACTGTGTCTGGTCCATTTAGCACACTGATTACAAACATGCGTCTGGTCAACTACAACACTAGCTACTACACCTGAGTCTGAGGGTAATCTACAACACTGGCTTCAACACTTCTTCTGGATCATCTACAACACTGGCTACAACACAGCGTCGAGGTCATCTACACACTGCTACAACACTGTGTCCGGTCATCTACAACACTGGCTACAACACCTACTTCTGGTTATCTACAACAGTCGCTACAAGACTGGCTGGTCATCTACAACACGGCTTACAACACTGCTGTCTGGTCTTCTACAACACTGGCTACACACTGCGTCTGGTCATCAAACGACACAGCCTACAACACTGCGCCCTGTTCATTTACAACACGGCACAACACTGATTCTGGTCATCTACAACACTGGCTACAACATTAGTCTTCTGGTAATCAACAACACTGGCTACAACATTCTGTCTGGTCATTCTACAACAATGGCTGACAACACTGCGTCTGGTCATCTACAACCCTGCTATAACACTAACGTCGGTCATTTGCAACACTGGCTACAACACTAGTCTGGTCATCTACACACTGCTACAACACTTAGCGTCCTGGTCATCTACATCCCTGGCTACAACATTACTTCTGGTCAACTACAACACTGGCTACAACATTCTGTCTGGTCATCTACAACACAGGCTACAACACTACGTCTGTCATTTACAACACTGGCTGACAACACTGCCGTCTGGTCAACTATAACACTGGCCACAACATTGTGTACAGGTCCATTAACAACAATTGACGTTATGACATCTACAACACTGCTACAACACTGTTCTGTCATCTACAACACTGGCAGACAACACTGTTGTCGGTCTTCTACAACACTGTCTGCAACACTGCGTTGGTCATCTACAACACTAGCTACAACACGTGTCCCGGGGCATCTACAACACTGCCTACACCCTTAGTCGGCCATCTACAAACACTGGCTACAACACTGAGTCTGGTGAATCTACAACACTGCCTGCAACACTGAGTCTGGTCATCTACAACACTGGCTACAACACTGAGTCTGGTCATCAACAACACAACTGCAACAAAATGAATTGTCATCTACACCACTGCCTGCAAACACTGAGTCTGGTCCTCTACAACACTACCTGCAACACTGAGTCTGGCCATCTACCACACTGCCTGCGTCCCTGAGTCTGGTCATCTACAACACTGCCGCATCACTGAGTCCGGTCATCATACAACACTGCCTGCAACTCTGATTCAGGTCATCTACAACCGTGCCTGCAACACTGTGTCTGGTCATCTACAACACTGACCTTTCAACACTGAGTCTGTCATCTAAACTGCCTGCAACACTGAGTCTTTGTCATCTACAGCACTGCCTGCAACACTGATCTGGTCCATACTACAACACTGCCTGCAACACTGAGTCTGGTCATCTAAACACTGCCTGCTTCACTGAGTCTGGTCATCTACAACACTTCCTGCAACACTTGATTCCTGGTTCCATCTACAACACTGAAATAACACTGAGTATGGTCCGCATCGACAACTTTGTTTACAACACTGCTGCAACCTGAGTCATTCATCACAACAAGTCTAACAGCAAGACTCCGGTCATCTTATTGAAAGTAGCTACACACTGAGTCTGCTCATGCACGTCACTGGCACAACACTGAGTTCTAGTCATCAACAACACTGGCTACAACACTGTGTCTGTTCATCTACAACAATGGCTACAACACTGTGTCTGGTCATTTACAACACTGATTACAACATTGCGTCTGGTCATCTACAACACTAGCTACAACACTGTGTCTGGTAATCTACAACACTGGCTTCAACACTGCGTCTGGTCATCTACAACACTGGCTACAACACTGCGTCTGGTCATCTACAACACTGGCTACAACACTGTGTCCGGTCATCTACAACACTGGCTACAACACTACTTCTGGTTATCTACAACAGTCGCTACAAGACTCTGCCTGGTCATCTACAACACGGGCTACAACACTGCGTCTGGTCATCTACAACACTGGCTACAACACTGCGTCTGGTCATCAAACACACTGGCTACAACACTGCGTCTGTTCATTTACAACACTGGCTACAACACTGTGTCTGGTCATCTACAACACTGGCTACAACATTACTTCTGGTAATCTACAACACTGGCTACAACATTCTGTCTGGTCATCTACAACAATGGCTACAACACTGCGTCTGGTCATCTACAACTCTGGCTATAACACTACGTCTGGTCATTTGCAACACTGGCTACAACACTATGTCTGGTCATCTACAACACTGGCTACAACACTGCGTCTGGTCATCTACATCACTGGCTACAACATTACTTCTGGTCATCTACAACACTGGCTACAACATTCTGTCTGGTCATCTACAACACTGGCTACAACACTACGTCTGGTCATTTACAACACTGGCTACAACACTGCGTCTGGTCAACTATAACACTGGCTACAACATTGTGTCTGGTCATTAACAACATTGCGTATGGTCATCTACAACACTGGCTACAACACTGTGTCTGGTCATCTACAACACTGGCTACAACACTGTGTCTGGTCATCTACAACACTGGCTGCAACACTGCGTTGGTCATCTACAACACTAGCTACAACACTGTGTCTGGTCATCTACAACACTGCCTACAACACTTAGTCTGGCCATCTACAACACTGGCTACAACACTGAGTCTGGTGATCTACAACACTGCCTGCAACACTGAGTCTGGTCATCTACAACACTGGCTACAACACTGAGTCTGGTCATCTACAACACTACCTGCAACACTGAGTTTGGTCATCTACACCACTGCCTGCAACACTGAGTCTGGTCCTCTACAACACTACCTGCAACACTGAGTCTGGCCATCTACCACACTGCCTGCGTCACTGAGTCTGGTCATCTACAACACTGCCTGCAACACTGAGTCCGGTCATCTACAACACTGCCTGCAACGCTGAGTCTGGTCATCTACAACAGTGCCTGCAACACTGAGTCTGGTCATCTACAACACTGCCTGCAACACTGAGTCTGGTCATCTAAACATTGCCTGCAACACTGAGTCTTGTCATCTACAGCACTGCCTGCAACACTGAGTCTGGTCATCTACAACACTGCCTGCAACACTGAGTCTGGTCATCTACAACACTGCCTGCTTCACTGAGTCTGGTCATCTACAACACTGCCTGCAACACTGAGTCTGGTCATCTACAACACTGGAAAGAACACTGAGTATGGTCATCGACAACTTTGGTTACAACACTGGCTGCAACACTGAGTCTAGTCATCTACAACAAGGGCTACAGCAAGGACTCCGGTCATCTATGAAAGTAGCTACAACACTGAGTCTGCTCATGCACGTCACTGGCTACAACACTGAGTCTAGTCATCAACAACACTGGCTACAACACTGCGTCTGTTCATCTACAACACTGGCTACAACAATGTGTCTGGTCATCTACAACACTGACTACAACATTGCGTCTGGTCATCTACAACACTAGCTGCAACACTGCGTCTGGTAATCTACAACACTGGCTACAACACTGCGTCTGGTCATCTACAACACTGGCTACAACACTGCGTCTGGTCATCTACAACACTGGCTACAACACTGTGTCCGGTCATCTACAACACTGGCTACAACACTACGTCTGGTTGTCTACAACAGTGGCTACAAGACTGTGCCTGGTCATCTACAACACTGGCTACAACACTGCGTCTGGTCATCTACAACACTGGCTACAACACTGCGTCTGGTCATCAAACACACTGGCTACAACATTGCGTCTGTTCATTTACAACACTGGCTACAACACTGTGTCTGGTCATCTACAACACTGGCTACAACACTGCGTCTGGTCGTCTACATCACTGGCTACAACATTACTTCTGGTCATCTACAACACTGGCTACAACATTCTGTCTGGTCATCTACGACACTGGCTACAACACTGCGTCTGGTCATCTACAACTCTGGCTACAACACTATGTCTAGTCATTTACAGCACTGGCTACAACACTGCGTCTGGTCAACTATAACACTGGCTACAACACTGTGTCTGGTCATCTACAACACTGGCTACAACACTGCGTCTGGTCATCTACAACACTGCTACAACACTGTGTCTGTCATCTACAACACTGCTGCAACACTGTAGTCTGGTCATCTACAACACTGGTTACAACACTGCGTCTTGTCATCTACAACACTGGCTACAACACTGTGTCTTGTCATCTACAACACTGGCTACAACACTGCGGCTGGTCATCTATAACACTGCCTACAACACTGTGTCTGGTCATCTACAACACTGGCTACAACACTGCGTCTGTCATCTACAACACTGGCCTACAACACTGTGTCTGGTCATCTACAACACTGGCTACAACACTGGTCGGCATCTACAACACTGGTACAGTGTCATCTACAACACTGGCTACAACACTGGTCTGGTCATCTACAACACTGGTACAACACCTGGTTGGTCATCTACCAACTGGTACAAATCTCACGTGATCTGGTCATCTACAACACTGCTCAACACTTGTCTGGCATCTACAACACTGCCAACACTGGTCTGGTCATCTACAACACTGCCTGAACACTGTGTCTGTCATCCCCTCTACAACACTAACACTGGCTACAACACTGCGTCTGTTCATCTACAACACTGGCTACAACATGGTCTGGTCATCTACAACACTGCTACAACATTGGTCTGGTCATCTACAACACGCTACAACACTACTCTGGTATCTACAACATGGCTACAACACTGCGTCTGGTCATCTACAACACTGGCTACACACTGCGTCTGGTCATTACAACACTGGCTACAACACTGTGTCGGTCATCTACAACACTGGCTCAACACTACGTCTGGTTGTCTACAACAGTGGCTACAAACTGTGCCTGGTCATTACAACACTGGCTACAACACTGCGTCTGGTCATCTACAACACTGCTACAACACTGGTCTGGTCATCAAACACACTGGCTACAACATTGCGTCTGTCATTTACAACATGGCTACAACACTGTGTCTGGTCATCTACAACACTGGCTACAACACTGTGTCTGGTCATCTACATCACTGGCTACAACATTACTTCTGGTCATCTACAACACTGGCTACAACATTCTGTCTGGTCATCTACAACACTGGCTACAACACTGCGTCTGGTCATCTACAACTCTGGCTACAACACTACGTCTAGTCATTTACAACACTGGCTACAACACAGCGTCTGGTCAACTATAACACTGGCTACAACACTGTGTCTGGTCATCTACAACACTGGCTACAACACTGCGTCTGGTCATCTACAACACTGGCTACAACACTGTGTCTGGTCATCTACAACACTGGCTGCAACACTGTGTCTGGTCATCTACAACACTGGTTACAACACTGCGTCTTGTCATCTACAACACTGGCTACAACACTGTGTCTTGTCATCTACAACACTGGCTACAACACTGCGGCTGGTCATCTACAACACTGCCTACAACACTGTGTCTGGTCATCTACAACACTGGCTACAACACTGCGTCTTGTCATCTACAACACTGGCTACAACACTGTGTCTGGTCATCTACAACACTGGCTACAACACTGCGTCTGGTCATCTACAACACTGGCTACAACACTGTGTCTGGTCATCTACAACACTGGCTACAACACTGCGTCTGGTCATCTACCACACTGGCTACAACACTGTGTCTGGTCATCTACAACACTAGCTACAACACTGCGTCTGGTCATCTACAACACTATTCCAACACTGCGTCTGGTCATCTACAACACTGGCTACAACACTGTGTCTGGTCATCTACAACACTGGCTACAACACTGCGTCTGGTCATCTACAACACTGGCTACAACACTGTGTCTGGTCATCTACAACACTAGCTACAACACTACATCTGGTCATCTACAACAATGGCTACAACACTGTGCCTGGTCATCTACAACACTGGCTACAACACTGCGTCTGGTCATCTACAACACTTGCTACTACACTGAGTCTGGTCATGTACAACACTGGCTACAACACTGCGTCTGGTCATCCACAACACTGGCTTCAACACTGTGTCTGGTCATCTACAACACTGGCTACAACACTACGTCTGGTCATCTACAACAATGGCTACAACACTGTGCCTGGTCATCTACTACACTGTCTACAACACTGCGTCTGGTCATCTACAACACTGGCTACAGCACTGTGTCTGGTCATCAACAACACTGGCTACAACACCTCGTCTGGTCATCTACAACACTGGCTACATACACTCTGTCTGGTCATCTACAACACTGGCTACAACACTGCTTCTGGTCATCTACAGCACTGCTACAACACTACGTCTGGTCATCTACAACACTGGCTACAACACTGGCTACAACACTGTGTCTGGTCATCTACAACACTGGCTACAACACTGTCTGGTCATCTACAACACTGGCTACAACAATGCGTCTGGTCATCTACAACACTGGCTATAACACTGTGTCTGGTCATCTACAACACTGGCTACAACACTGCGTCTGGTTATCTACAACACTGGCTTCAACACTGCGCCTGGTCTTCTACAACACTGGCTGCAACACTGTGTCTGGTCATCTACAACACTGGCTACAACACTACGTCTGGTTATCTACAACACTGGCCACAACACTGTGTCTGGTCATCTACAACACTGGCTACAACACTGTGTCTGGTCATCTACAACACTGGCTACAATGCGTCTGGTCATCTACAACACTGGCTACAACACTGCATCTGGTCATCTATAACACTGGCTACAACACTGCGTCTGGTCATGTACAACACTGGCTACAACACTGAGTCTGGTCATCTACAACACTGGCTACAACACTGCGTCTGGTCATCTACAACACTGGCTACAACATCCCCCACACATTCCTGCACTAGCCATCATCACACCGCTCACACGGCTTCAAACATGTCGCCATGAGTACAGTGGTATTTTTTGGACAGATCAGTTTTACAGGCTGAGAGCCGTTATCCTCGGCTCATATCAAGGCCCAGCCCTATCTGAAGTATACTAGCACTTCCCAGGATGCCACCCACAACATTTGGCTAACAACCAGGTACCTTCTTACTGCTAGTAGTAAGGATTTCACCAATGCCAAACATTGGGAATTTTAAGAGCAGCTTTCAGGAACCTCAACAAAAAGAATCATTCTCTACCCTATACACGGCATATGTCAGGCCTGTCTTAGAGTATACAGTGCTAGTATATAGCCTGCATTTGAAAAAAGCTCGTCAATTAGCTGGAAAAATTTAAAATGTTTGCAACAAGAGTAGCCCCAGAGCTGAGGGGTACGAGTAGCTAAAGGATCTCTAGCTAAGGTAGTAGAGGACAGAAGGCCCATAGCTGATGTAATTACGACGTAAAAAAATACTGACAGTGTGGACAGGGCGAGTCTGTTTGAGAGGCGGGTCTCAGGTGTACAAGGTCACAACTGGAAGCTAAAAAAAAAACACACGGATGAGTCACAGAAAGTAGAACGACCTGGACAGCGAAATGGTAGAGGCAAAATCCATATTTAGCTTTAAGAATAGGTACGAGAGGCCACACATAGCTAGGAGAGAGCCAAACCAGTAGCGACCAGCAGAGGCCAGGAGCTGAGATTTGACCCCTGCAACCATATTTAGGTGAGTACATTTCCACACCACCCATCACTATATCCTACACACATTTCAACAAACAACATCACCATATCCTACACACACTTCCCTCCTCACATCACCATATCCTACACACACTTGTCCCCTCACATCACCATATCCTACAAACTTCCACACCACCCATCATTATGTCCTACACACACTTCTACACCACCTATTAACATATCCTACACACACTTCCACACCACCCAACACTATGTCCTACACAAAACACTTCACGCCGCCCATCACCAAATCCTACTCACATTCCAACCACCCATCGCCATAACTATTGCTCCCCCTGAATGGGGCCCAATGTTTATAGTGTATATATTTACCTTTTCATATAATTTGTGTTGCAGATATTTTCATTAATAACTAAAATGAAAATATCTTGCTTCATATCATTATTTGACTTATATATTAGCTATGTATGTGGGTAATATGTAACAATTACACTACATTCTCTGCTCAGGCGTTGTGCTGAGCGGTTGTCAGCTGTTGCTCCTCAGTCCCGACACCTGTGGGAGGAGTGTTTACAACATCACAACAATGGCGACTGCGTTTCGCCGCCGTGTTAATACTGTTTGTATTCAACTAACGCGGGGATCTATCACGGCGAATCAGTAAATGTGTTACTGCCAGCATTCATTCGTGATACTTATGGCATTCAACGTGAATCCTTGTGTGGCGTCGCCTTGAATGGAACTACACGGATCTTCGTCAAGTTTTGTGATACTCAGATGTACGAGAAGATTGTGACCCAGTACCAGGATATAAGTAAGCAAGTCACCCCAGCAGTTTCTGTCCAGTTGCATGACGTTTCACGATACATATACGTGGGTACGTGTGAAGAAACTTTGCCTTTTGAGGCCAATGAAGTTGATACACGTGACGTTTTTGAACGTTATGGGAAGATCCACCTGGTCACCATGGGTAGGTGGTCTGACGGCCACTATAATGGCCTTCAGGAGGGGTCATTTACGTTGAAAATGTCCCTGCGTCAGCCGATTCCTTCGTACATTCAACTGGAGGAGTTTCGTTCCCAGGTGTACGTTACTTTACCCTGGACAGAGAAGAACTTGCCGCCTCTGCGGCGCTCAGGATCACATAGCGGCTCAGTGTGTCCAGCGCCAGCCGCCATCGGTGCGTGGTCGTCGTCCTGACGGTGAGGTACCCCGTCAGGCTCTGGAAGAGGAGGTTGTCGAGACCTCGCCGCGTATGACATCATGGAGTGCTGAGGTTGATAGGCCATGCTACTAGAGTCATCTTGTGTGACTCTACCTGGGACTGCCTCCCTTGACGAGGTGGAACATGTGAACAGTGAAATCCCTCTAGCAAGAGAGGCAGGTGAGATGGAAGCCGACATTGTATCTGCGTTAAGTGACCTATTAGCATCGCATGAGTCTGATTCTGTGTTGTGTTCTGATGGGGGAAATTACGTGCAGATGATGCTGATCAATAGCTAAAGTGAGCGATTTGGAGAGTTCGAGTTTTCATACTGTTGAGGCAGAAATTCACAAGGAGAACACCCAAGTACTGACATGTCTGAAGCTGTTTCTAGGAAGCGTGCGGCTACCCCGTCCGACTCCGATGATGTCTTGACCCCTGGACAACGTTCAGGGAAGAAGACGTGGTCGGAAATCACGGGTGGGGGGAGGTCGCGCGAGTCCAGGACAGCAGGTAATATCACGGGGATTGCCAAAGGTGCGGGAAGTGCCTTGGGTGCTTGCCGGCGCAAAGAGAAAAAGGGAGTGGTAGCCCCTAGAGGAAAGCCACCTTTAACACAGTTAGGTGTGTAACTATTAATGTTAATGGTTTGAAATCTGTCAGAAAGTGTGTGCAGGTTGCGTGAGTGGTTGAATCGTTTTGCAGTGGATGTGTGTTTTTTGCAAGAACATAAACCATAAAGTAGGAAGTTTGTTTGAGATGGATGGTTATGACATTTATGTGACTCACTCCAGACGTCTGAAAGGTGGAGTGGCTGTGTTGATAAAAGCGACCAGCCCGTTGTGCTGAGACATTGGGAGGAAGGGGGGATGGTCGCGTGGTGCGAGTCGTGGGGGATTGGGGGTAGTAGAAGAGTTGGTTTGTAGGGGTATATTGGGCCGGCTGAACATGATGTTAACATTAAAAATACTTTTGTTAGAGATGTCTTGGTATATTATTTGAGGTCCCTGCCAGAAATTACAGAGTGGTAGGTTGGTAAACTGGAACTGTGTAGTGCGCCGTAAAGATATGAAACCGAGGGGGGCGGGGTTCTGTTCGCTTGTTTTGGGTGACTTGTTGTCTGGTTTGGGGTTGGTTGATGTACGCGGAGGACGTGACTTTGAGATTGAGCATACTTTTGTGCGTAGAGGCTATGCAGCATGTTTAGATAGGGTGTATGTGTCTCGGCGGGGTGGTCGTAATCAGTGTGCGGTATTGAACGTCTTTTCTCCCCCGACCACCGGGGAGTTTTTGTGGAGCTCGACTGGGGAATCTCCCCACATCGTTTTAAGGGATACTGGAAACTGAATACACGGATGCTACAAAGTGCGGATGATAGGGAACTATTCGAGGACTTCTGGGCGTCTATGGGAGTAGACTCCAGGGAGGATGGGATTTAGTACGACAGTGGGATGAGGTTGTGAAGCCTCGATTTAAGGATTTTTTATGTGAATCGGTGTAAGGAGCCACTCGCTTGGAGTATGGTTTTCAGAGGTACCTGGAGGGTCATCTACGACAATGTTATGAACAGGGAGAGGCATCTGGGGTTTACCCAGTGGATGAGATCGATGCTATTAAAGAACAAATCCAAGTATTGAAAAATAAGGTTTTCGATGGGGCGCACATTTCGAGTGGGGTGGAGGAGGCTTTGTGGGGTGACAAGCCGTCTGCTTGTGTCTTACAAAGTCAGACACAAAGGCGAAAAGCGACTGAAATTGTGAGTTTAGTGGTGCAGGAGGAAGTTGACGGGTATAGTGAGGGACAGGTCTTAACAACAACTGAGGGGATAAGTTTTTATGTCGATACTTGGAGTAAGATCCAGATGCAAAGTAAAGACGTGAGTGAGCATGCGATACAGGATTTGGGAAGAGGCGTACGATGCGAGTTAAATGATTATGATCGCCTTCTCATGGGTGGGCTATATCTGAGGCAGAGGTGTAGGAGGCACTACAAGGAATGAGTAAGGGGAAAGGCTCCAGGCATTGTGGCATCCCTTGTGAATTTTATATCAAACATTGGGAGGTAATACGGACTTTTATGGTTCGTTTACTCAATGCGATGAAGGAGGGGGGGGGTGTTAGGTCTGTCTCAGCGTACGGCGGTGTTGGTCTTAGTTAGGAAATGTAAGTGCCGTTAGCGATTAAGGACTACGTCCCATATCGTTGATGTGTATGACTATCAACTATAATGCGAAAAATATTGATGAAATAGAATTAAAAAGTGTTTGATAAGGTAATCCATAAGAGTCAGTTTGGTGTGCCAGGTAGGTCAATGTATGATGGTCATGGAATATCAGGGAGTTTGTTGAGAATGCGGGTGTGGGGTGGGGGTGTGTTTTGGCTTTAGACTGGCAACGCTTTTGATATGATTGGAAAGAGAGGTTCTGTGGAAATTTATGAGATGGCAGGGTTTTTTGGGAAATGAGGTCATCATGTGGGCCCGTTCGTTGTACAATGGAGCGGGTTTTCAAGTACAAATAATGGCAAGTTAGTGTTTTTTGTACACATGAGCAGGGGCATTCCCGTTAGGATGCCCCATGTCTCAAATGTTTTTTTGCATGTATGCAGGACCCTTTTTACTGGCTGTTTGTGGGCGGGAATAGAGACATCGTGGGGTCCGAGTAGTGGTCGACCAACCTTGTGGGTATGTTGATGATACTACTGTGTTATTACGTTCACGGGAGCAATTGGGTTTTGTTGGGAGACTTGTTGACATATATTTGGCAAGGCTACGGGATGTGTGTTTTAAAAGAGAAAAATCGAAAATTATGGAGTTGGGGAGTGGGTGGGGGATGGGTGGATGCAGAGGGTGGACTGTGGTTGATCGTAATCACTATATGTGGTATTCATAATATTGCGGGAGGTCGATCAGATGAGGGCGTGCAATTCGGGAGGGTTGTACATAGTGTCTTGGGGCGCTTAAATAGTCTACGGCCGCGACATTTAACCCTGCATCAGAGGGCGGTGGTCATTAATGTCCTGCTTTATAAGCAAAGTATGGCACGTTGCTGCACTGTATCCTCTGTTGCAGGGGGACGTCAAACGTCTTTTGCATAGAATTTATCGATTTTTGTGGGGTTCAGGATGCGATTGGCTCACAAGAGCGGTGGTGGAGACACCACTGCATCTGGAGGCTCGTGTCATGGCATGTTACGTGAAGCGTCGTTTTCTCCGACTGGGTGGGATGCATGGCGGGTTAAGCGAATTGTATCACGACCTGCGCAGGTGGTGGAGAGGGAGGAATTTAATTTGGTGCGACGCGATGCTTCGCGTATTATTGAACATGAGGGACGTGCGCTGTGTAAAATTATGTACCTTAGAAAGGGCGGGTAGGGAGGTAGTCGTGGTGCGAGTTGAAGGAATGTATCCCATGTATGCGTGGGGTGATATATGGAGGCGAGTTCAACAGTTGCGGCTGCCTGCTCAAGTACGGGAAGTGGTTTTTAAATTTTTACATGGAATCTTGCCGTCTGGGGTGGTGTTGTATAATAGGCGTTTGGAGGGAAGGACTGGGGTTGTCCGGTGTGCGGGATGGAGGAATCTGCTTTTCATGTTGTGTATTTCTGTGAGACTTTAGGTATGGTACGAGAGTGGTTCAGTAGGGTTTTGCGTTTGGTAGTGGGGGGGGAGGTTTGTCGGTACTCCGGGCGTTTGAGTTTTGATGTAGGTGGGGTTGACTTGCGTGTACAACGTGCGGTGTCCCTATGTTGTGGCCGATTAGATTTTCGTGTTTATGGGCTATGAGGCACGTTGATGGTAACAGTAGAATTAGGGTGTTAGCAGGGACGATTTATAGGACAAAATGTGGAAATAGGTTGGTATGAGGGGAGATGGGAGAGAGACTTCCCGCCTGAATATAAAGCCTTGGAGTTACGAGATTTGAGATAGTTGTGAGTGTTCAGTGGGTAATCTAACGGGCTGGTCTGCTGTGTCTAATTGTGTTTGTCAAGTGCGTGAATGTTTTGTGTTCTCAGAGTTTATGTGCGTCTCCTATGTAACGGTGATGACGAAATATCTTACGTGCTTTGTATATACAACTTTTAGGAATGTTTCTCGTCTTTTATGCCTCCAATTTACAAGTCTTGGTGTACTTTTTGTATATGTGTGCTTCCTAGCACAGTTGAAACGTTTTTCTTATTTCCGTTTATACTTTATGCCGTGTCCGTGTGCTTTTCAATAATATATGTATATATGCAAGTTTTCGTTTTCCTGTAAGCTGTGATGGAGCTTGAACTATATGTGGAGGCAGTATTTTTCAATGTGTGCATCTTGTCAGTGTATAAGTTCACTTATAGCTGCTGGCATTTGTGTTTTATTGAGATGTCAAATATCACAGTGTATTTTCGTTTTGTTATATTAGATATTTTCATTGTAGTGAATGGTAGCGTCATCCTGATCCACCTTTGAACTGTAGTGCCTATTCTTAGTCCATGATAATAACCCCGTGGTAGTCGCCCAAATTAACGTATTGTTGTGCTCTTTAAGGCACCTGAGTTCTTAGATTAAGTCTTGGATACGTTGTGTGTTGGCAGGCGGAAGCCACGCCTATAATATGCCAGATGAAGTATCCCGTTGTATAATACGTGATTGCTTGTGTATGTGTGTAATTCTGTGTGCTTGTTTTGTCACATTGTTTATTTGTATAGTGTTTATTTTCCTGTGTTTTGACTTTATTATTTATTTATATAAGAATCTAGTTAGTGCCTGGTATCTCGTTGACATATTATTTTATGCACCCACAACTATTTTGTACCCGAGTTTTCAATAAAATAAAAAAAAAAATTCTTATTGTATAGGGGTTAAATTTTGGGAAGTGCATGTACTTGTTTTTAACTGAGATTGTGATGTAGGTTATTACTACTGATTATATACTGTGAAGGTTGTGAACCTTTGTCATATGCAGTCAACAGTATGTTAACTATACAAATCTGAAAGGTTCATATAATTTATATTTTATATAGTTTATATAGTTATAGTTTATATTGTTTATATTATAGTAGTATGTTATATGGAAAATTTGGTGAATGTATATGGGTAACCTCTTTTATGTCCATTACAATGTGTTGTTAAAACTTGTTAGTGTATGTTGTGTAGGATTGAGGATCCTACTGTACCCATTTTATATCTTTATTTAATATTAAGCTGTAAAGGTTTTTTTAAATAAAATACAAAAAAAAAATTACACTTCTCACTATACTCGCTGTTGACGAGTTGTGATTGGCTGTCTGCCGTCGAACGCTACTGTCTGCTACTATCACTCGCTTGTTGGTGTCAGGCTGTACCTTACACCTCGATGGAGTAGCACGGGGGAGTCACCTGATCTTACCTAATGTAATCGAGAAATCGAGAAATCTCTCTCTCCTCAGCTGGTCATCACTCGACCAGCACCTCTTTCTCTCTCTCTAGAGTTCTCTCTCGACTCCGGCAGTTTGCTCGTTACTAAATAACTGTTTGGGTAGAATATGGTTTCGCTGGTGAGTCGAAACATACTTCTTGTAAATCTGTGTAACTCGGTTCACAGACTTAGTGATTTTTGACGTTTTACTGAGGTTGTGTGTCATAGTGACCCTCTAAGTCTAAGTCAACACATGTTCCAAGCTATAGCTTCTAACCTATTTTGTGTGGCATCTATGCACCGTCGTAGTCGGGGATTTGGTTATGCTAAACTTAGATTCAGTATTAAGGGAATTTTAAGCCTTTCATGGAGGATGGATCTGCTGATGGTTCCCAGTTAGGGTCACTATTTAGTCTCTTGTTCCTGACATTGTGTTGCTGCTTGTTACATTATTGCTGTTGGCGAATGATTCGTCATATTGTTCAAGCAAGCTGTTTTGATTGTCTTGATGGTTGAGAAGATAGATTATTTGAGGACGTTTAGTCAGTCACTTTTTAAATCTAAGTCAAGTCGAGTCTTACTGAGACATAACGGACACTGAGCACACACGCACACATTCACACACATTTGTATATGCTAGTATTATTATTATAGTTAATTGATGAAATGTGCCTTCAGCACTATATTACCATATGTACAAGTTCTCTTTGCACTACAAGAGATGTTCAGGAGCTTATATCCTAAATTATATCACATTCATTTACTTTGATTTTGTCCACCTAGACAGCACTGTTAATAGACATCTCAACTTTTATTTCGTTGGATTATTATCAACTAGTTGTAATCCCAAAACTCTATTAGTATTCAAGGGATAACTAGACCTGATCTTGGTCCGACATCTAGTTACAAAAAAAAAAAAAAAAAAAAAAAAAAAAGAAACAGGCTGAATGCTAGAGGGGGAGACCACCTAGTATTCTCTGATGTCTATAATTTATAGATATCGCCTTTTTTTTTGTAACAAAAATCTAAACGCATTTCCACACCACCCATCACCATATCCTACACACACTTACACACCACCCATCACCATATCCTACACACTCACACACCACCCATCACCATATCGTACACAGACTTCCTCACTACCCATCACCATAATACTACAACAGACAAAGCGGACAGAGATGGATGTTCCAGAAATGGGGGCACAGCATGAGGGGACAAGTTAGAATTGAAAAAAATTTTAAATCCAGAGCGACACCAGCCAGAACGACACCAGTTACAACGTCAGCAGGGAGCTAAGGTTGATACATGTGAGTCTGGGGTTGGGACAAAACTGTTGCAAAACGGGGACGAAGGGTTGCAGCCTGTGGCCTTCTTCTTGTCAAAGTTCCAGCAGCACCAGAGGGCTTACTCTGCCATTGAAAAAGAAGCCCTCGCGCTGGTACTGGCCTTGGAGCACTTCGATGTTTACATGGGCCAGACTTCAAGGGTGGTCACTGTCTTTAGTGGCCATAACCCTCTCGTATATCTCCAAGCCATGAAGAACCACAATATGAGGCTTTTGAGGTGGAGTCTATGACTGCAGCCCTAATCTCTCAGAATAATACACATTGCCGGCAAAGAAAATAAGCTGGCAGATGCTTCATCTAGAATCTAATATGTATTAGGTTAGGATGTGTAAGGGACTTGTGGTAACCTGTTTCTAGGTCATTTCCCCCCCCCCTTTATATATGTGGTGGATTTTTTTTAGTGAGGGGGTGCGGGCTACCATCCGCCCCTACCTTGGACCTACATTAGCCCTACTGTCTGCTGTCTCGCTCTAAGTTTAGGGTTTGGCTTTATGTCACGAATGAAGCTGAGCTCTATCTAAGAGTTGGAAGCTTGAGTGGAAAGGCAGTCCGATTATATGGTGTCATGGTGGCATGGTTACCAATGGGAGGTGGGAGCCTATTCCTGAGCCCTCTCGGGGTGGGGGTGTGGCATGCAAAGAGTACATAACCTTTATTCAGCGCATGTACACACCCTCATTGAAAGGCTATCTCCCCCAACCAGCGAACCAGTACTAGGGTCGGACGATGGGGCCCCGTCGTTCGATCAGTGCCCAGGTTTAGCCAATGAGAAGATGGTTCTGGCAATCACAGAGGTGTTGTGGGCACCACCCACTTGTCTGCCCTTGTCATTTCCATTCTTGAGCTGGTTGAAGTACCGTCTGCTCTCCAGTGGCATCTATTGTGCCTTGCTTACCATTGCATGCACTAATACGTAGTGTTGTACATAGTGTATATAGTGTACATACCTCTGTTCTTACACAAATAACTCATTGACAAAGTCACACTAACCAGAGGTGGAGTAGGACGGCTATATATAGGCAGGAAGAGGTGATGGTAGTAGTAGTAAGTAGTAGTAGTAGTAGTAGTAGTAGTAGTACAAGAATGGTATATAATACCGACAAGATGAAATTAAGATACATGCGCAACACCCGGGCATCCCTATCGTAGACGTTTCGCTATCCAGCCAGCCACTGGATGGCGAAACGTCCACAACAAAGACAACCAGACGCCGCACATGTGTCTTAATTTCATCAGTAGTAGTAGTAGTAGTAGTAGTAGTAGAGGTAGTAGTAGTAGTAGTGGTAGAAGTGGGAAATAAGGAGACGGCCAGTCAAATACAAAGGAAGGGGAGCACTGCAAGAGAGCTAGGTGCCCACTGAGGGAGAGCAAGCACACAGAGGTGCGTGAAAGGGGAAGTGGGAAATAAATGAAGAAGGAACAGAAACACGAGACAGAAGAGAGAAAGACAACCCAGAGGAGAAAAGGAAAGAGGAAAGGGGAAGAGGGAGAAGAAGAAAAAGAAAAAGAAAAAATAAGGAGTTAGGTTAAGTCACGGGTGTTCTGAAGTTTGGAGCATTTTACAATGTAGTGGGAGAGGAAGGCATCTACAGAGACGAAGCCAGGGCTAAGGTTCATACAAGGAAAGTTGTGTATTAGAGAGGATTCAACTAGACTGCGACTGTTCTAGTTGGAAGTAGAGAAGACAGTTTTAGCAGAAGACCAGTCAATAGGATGGCTATGATCTTTGACGTGACAGAAAAGAGCATTGTTAGTGTCGGCAAGCCTAACACTATTTTTGTGCTCCTTAAGTCTGTCAGAAAGAGATCGACCAGTTTCTCCGAAGTATTGAAGAGGACAGGAGGAGCAAGAAATAGAGTAGACACCAGGAACATCTGTAGAGGGAGGAGAAGTATGAACTAGATTAGTGCGAAGAGTGTTAGTCAGGCGGAAGGTAAGCTTGATGTCTAAGGGACGGAGAGAATTGTTGAGATTAGAAAGACCGGAAATGTAGGTAAGGCAGAGGATACAAGAGTTCCCAGGAGTAGAGAGTTTGGGAGAGAAGAAATTGCGTTTAGCACGTGAGAGAGCAGAGTCTATGAAATGGGAAGGGTAGCCAAGACGGGAAAACGAATTATGAAGAGTGGAAATTTCTGCTGGAAGGAACTGAGGATCACAGATGCGGAGGGCACGGAGAAAGAGGGAGATAAGAACACTTTTCTTGACAGGGAAAGCATGATAGGAAAAGTAGTGAATGTACATGCCACTGTGCATAGGTTTTCGGTAAACGGAAAAGGAAAAGCCTGTATCTGAGCGGTGGACATGGACATCAAGGAAAGGAAGCAAGGAATTAGATTCCCATTCAGCTTTAAAACTTAATGGAGGGGCAAGATTATTAAGAGCTTCAAGAAAAGGTTGGAAGAGACTGGAGTCATGAGGCCACAGAGCAAAGATGTCATCCACATAGCGGAGCCAGAGTGAAGGTTGCACATCGAGGGTAGGAAGAAGAACAGTCTCGAAGTATTCCATGTAAAGATTAGCAAGGACAGGAGAGAGAGGAGAGCCCATAGCGACACCGAAGGTTTGAGAATAATATTTCCCTTGGAAGGAAAAGGAGTTAGAGTCTACACAGAGGCGGATAAGATCAAGAAAGACATCAGAAGGTATAGGGAGATGAAGAACCCCTACATGGGCCTCTGTGTATACTCTAACTCCTTTTCCTTCAAGGGAAATATTATTCTCAAACCTTCGGTGTCGCTATGGGCTGTCCTCTCTCTCCTGTCCTTGCTAATCTTTACATGGAATACTCCGAGACTGTTTTCTTCCTACCATCGATGTGCAACCTTCACTCTGGCTCCGCTATGTGGATGACATCTTTGCTCTGTGGCCTCATGACTCCAGTCTCTTCCAACCTTTTCTTGAAGCTCTTAATAATCTTGCCCCTTCCATTAAGTTTAAAGCTGAATGGGAATCTAATTCCTTGCTTCCTTTCCTTGATGTCCATGTCCACCGCTCAGATACAGGCTTTTCCTTTTCCGTTTACCGAAAACCTATGCACAGTGGCATGTACATTCACTACTTTTCCTATCATGCTTCCCCTGTCAAGAAAAGTGTTCTTATCTCCCTCTTTCTCCGTGCCCTCCGCATCTGTGATCCTCAGTTTCTTCCAGCAGAAATTTCACTCTTCATAATTCGTTTTCCCGTCTTGGCTACCCTTCCCATTTCATAGACTCTGCCCTCTCACGTGCTAAACGCAATTTCTTCTCTCCCAAACTCTCTTGTTGCAACCCCTGAATGGGTTCAATGATTATTATGTATATATAATGTATATTAACCTTTTCATTTAATTTTATATTGCTTTATTTGCGATATAGCTAAATCGTAAATATATTGCTTTATATTCTTATTTGACTTATGTTAGGATGTACATAATATGTGCTCAGTTCAAGTCTTCATTGTCAAACTACTGTAATTATCGCTTGTCGTAGTTATACTGCCGGCTTCTGAGCTGTGCTGTCCACGGGGCTATCACGTGATCGAGGGGGGGGTGTCTCACCTCTCGTGAAGTATTCAGTCTGCTCGAGACTCGCTTGGTGGTTGGAGATTGTCTGTCTCATTATTCTTGTTAGTTCTGTAGAACTCTGTTCACAGAACATTGTATAGACTTAGTGATTTTCGACGTTGTACTGAGGTTGTGTGTCACATAGACACTCTGAGCATCTCAGGTCCTTAGCTATAGCTTCTGACCTAATTTTGTACTGGTTTCTGTGTATTGTCACAGTCGGGTTTTTCCTATGCTGAACTTAGAATTCAGTAGTATGGGAGTTTTGTAACTTTTGTGGAGGATCTGCTGATGGTCCCTACTTAGTGTCGTTATATTATCTCCTTTATCCTGATTGTGTTGCAGTCGCTTGTTATATGGCTATTGGGCTTAGCATTCTTTCATTGTTCAAGCATACTGTTCTGGTTGCCAGTCGGTCAAGAAGTTATTTTATTTGAGGACTTTGTCAGTCACTTCTTTAAGTCTAGTCGAGTCGTGAGACATAGTGAACTACTTGGAGCACTTATACACATACACAAACTTACTTGTACATATTTGTAATATCTTATTAAATGTTAATGTACCAGACGGTACTTAAGAATTATAAATGTGATATGTGCTTTCAGCACAAGAATATTGAACACGAGAGAGATTGATATTATTTTATTTACTGTGATTAATTTTAATTTAATTTAATTTGATAATATACCTCTAGACAACTTAATGATTAATAAATTTATTAAATTTTAATTTCTCTAGTTAGTAGCCTACCAGTTGTAATCCTGAAGCACTATTGAATAATACTGAATTCTAATGGATAATTGGACAAGGATACTGACTACTTGTTACGAAAACCCAGTAACAGGCTGGATGCTAGAAGGGCAGTCCTTTTAGTATTCACTGGAGTCTCTAAGCTTTTAGAATCGCGTTTTTTGTAACATCTGTACTCCTGGGAACTCTTGTATCCTCTGCCTTCCCTACATTTCCGGTCTTTCTAATCTCAACATTTCTCTCCGTCCCTTAGACATCAAGCTTACCTTCCGCCAGACTAACACTCTTCGCACTAATCTCGTTCATACCTCTCCTCCCTCTACAGATGTTCCTGGTGTCTACTCTATTTCTTGCTCCTCCTGTCCTCTTCAATACTTCGGAGAAACTGGTCGATCTCTTTCTGTCAGACATAGGTAGCACAAAAATAGTGTTAGGCTTGCCGACACTAACAATGCTCTTTTCTGTCACGTCAAAGATCATAGCCATCCTATTGACTGGTCTTCTGCTAAAACTGTCTTCCCTACTTCCAACTCGAACAGTCGCCGTCTAGTTGAATCCTCTCTAATACACAACTTTCCTTGTATGAACCTTAGCCCTGGCTTCGTCTCTGTAGATGCCTTCCTCTCCCACTACATTGTAAAATGCTCCAAACTTCAGAACACCGTGACTTAACCTAACTCCTTATTTTTTCTTTTTCTTTTTCTTCTTCTCCCTTTTCCCCTTTCCTCTTTCCTTTTCTCCTCTGGGTTGTCTTTCTCTCTTCTGTCTCGTGTTTCGTTCCTTCTTCATTTATTTCCCACTTCCCCTTTCACGCACCTCTGTGCGCTTGCTTCTCCCTCAGTGGGCACCTAGCTCTCTTGCAGTGCTCCCCTTCCTTTGTATTTGACTGGCTCGTCTCCTTATTTCCCACTTCTACTACTACTACTACTACTACTATACTACTACTACTATACTACTACTATACTACTACTGATGAAATTAAGACACATGTGCGGCGTCTGGTTGTCTTGTTGTGAACGTTTCGCCATCCAGTGGCTGGCTGGATGGCGAAACGTCTACGATAGGGATGCCCGGGTGTTGCGCATGTGTCTTAATTTCATCTTGTCGGTATTATATACCATTCTTGTACTACTACTACTACTACTACTACTACTACTACCATCACCTCTTCCTGCCTATATATAGCCGTCCTACTCCACCTCTGGTTAGTGTGACTTTGTCAATGGTCCAAGTCGGACCGAAACGTCGTCGTAAGCTTCTCTCTTTTATTGTGCGGGTTATTTGTGTTTCGTTCCAGTCACGGTATTGTGCCTTTTTTGTTATTTACCTCTGTTCTTACTTGGTGAAAAGATAATATAAGTCAAAAGTCTTTCTGCTGTGTTTATTTTTGCTCTCTTTACACCCAGGATAACAGGCCTTTGAATTCCCGGGTTGTAATAATATCCTACAATTTCACACCACAAATCACCAATATTCTACACTTCCACACCATCCATCACCATATCCTACACTTCCACACCACCCATCACCATATAATGCACACACTTCCATACCACCCGTCACCATATCCTACACTTTCACACCACTCATGACCATCCTACACACACTTCCACGCCACCCATCATCACATCCTACACTTCGTCACCTCCCATCACCGTATCTTATACTTCCTCACCACCCATCACCATATCTTACACACACATTTAAACATCACCCATCACCATATACTACACATCCACACCAGTCATCACCATATCCTACACTTGCACACCACACATCACCATATCCTACACAAACATCCACACCTCCATCATTATATCTACATTTCCATACCACCCATCACTATATCTTTCATTTTCCAAATACCTTTTACAATTTCCTTTCACACATTTCCCATCCCCTCACTTACTTCCTTCCCCCACCACCCATCACCATACCCTACAAAATTCCTCACCACCCATTTGTTGTGGGGTTCGGAGATAAATGGTGGAGTAAACAGAAGCGCTGGGTGGAAACATTATATTAGCAGATGTGAAAAGGGGGACCCCACCCCTACCTGTCGTTCCCCCCCTTTTAGGTCTAGGTTAATCGGGGAGAAGGCTGTATGTATAATGTTCGCCAAGCCGTAGCCCGGGCCGGGGTCTCAATCTTGCGATGCCCGTCTTGGTTCCGGGGGAAAAGGTTTCTCAGTGATGCGAGTATCTGTAAAGCACTCTTCTGGTCATTTTCAACTGGTGATCTCAAAACGACAACACCAGATGTACCCCTAACTGGGAGCAGCGGGAGGGGGTATTGTTATCACAGGTAACAGCTTTTTGGGTTCGTTGACTCCATGGTAACTAGTGGGGCCGCGTCATCTCGGGGGCCTCTTGGGGAGGGAAATCACTCCTAGTTCCTGCGGAGTTCTCAGTAACTTCGCACCCCGAAAATGGTTGTGGGGGCCCGCGGGACAACGTGCTACAGTACTGGCACATCTTTTCTTTGTCTCCCTCATTTTGGCTGTGGGAAACCCAAAAAAAAAGCCGATGGTTGGCGGTACACTGGGGGACCAGCCTATATATGGAGGGGGTTACCCCTGAGTCGCTGCCGGTACCACTGTTGGAGGGGGTATCACCTAAGACCCCCCCCGTAAGTTTCATGGCTCTGGCAGCCCCCATTTTTGGTCGTGTGGGTGAGGGGGCAGTAACCCCAAACATGTGGATATCGTTGCTGCTTGGGCTGCATCTTTCCCCGCCTCTTTTCCCCGGGATGCCCTGGCTGGGGATCCAGTTAAATGTGATCTGTTCCCCGATTTCTAAGGCTGTCATTATGCTCGGATCGATGTGTAGGGAACATTGTCCGGGGTTGGGATGGGGGACATTGATTGCAGAGGGGGTAATAAAACATGTATGACGGGCGGAGTCAATGTCGTAGAGCATGTGCAATGCCTGCTGAATCCCCACCAGCTCAGCTTGAAGGATCTGCAGGGGTAAAGGGAGTCGCCACCCTTGTGGTGACCATTGTGGTACAGCCCAGCGCTGCCTTTCCGTCGGGGGTCGCAGAACCTCGTAAATACACTGCACTGTGCCTCCCTCTCCAGGCCATGCTTGTCTCACATGTTTGTGGGGGTGTCTTGACTCAGAGAGCTTAGAGGGGGGTAGCGCTGATGCAAACATCGGCGGGAGGGGTGCCAGGGGGGGTGGGGGATGGTACCCACAACGGGAAGGGTCACAAATCTTCTCGGGAGTATTGTATGGGCAGCAGTTTCCCGCCCAGCACACAAAACGAACAAATCCAGGATTTAGTCCTGAAGAGTGGGGGATTTTGTGCCAGGGTGTCAATATCCGTCTCCTTAGTGGGGTCCCTTGCGGGGGGTGCAGAATCGGGGCCACTTTTGCGGGGGTTTATTATCTTATTGTCAGCCAAAAAGGGAAAGGGGGCCTCGATTGAGCAACTGTGTTGGCCCAAGGGACCCCAAGCATATTTTCTTACGCCGGGGTTTTTCGACCTCCACCCTTCCTGCCTGGGGGAAGAGATGAGCTAACCCGGGCACCGTAGTAATGACGACGTATAGCTTGTATATAGTACAACAAGTACATCTTTGCTTGCCCCTCCGGTGCCTCGTCATGGCTTCAGGCTTTTAGTCTTGTAAACACGGACCTGACATCTCGGCCTGTTTCTGAAAGGTCAGCTTTTTATCAAGTAGATTCCCCCAAATACAGTAGGAGCCCGTCATCAAGTTTTAAATCCTGAATACGTAATTATTCACAAGATCTGGTCCCTTGAAATCATTGCAAGAGATTTTTCGGCCGAGATCTTTAGCCTAGTTCCGCAAGACTGCGTAATTATCCAAAGCTTCTGAGCCTGTCGTTCTAAATTGCCCTTTTCCCATTCACATGAGTGCAAGTTTTTCGCATAGCGAGGGGCTGTTACCCTATGAAAGGGAAGGCTCACAAGTTCCTGCATAAGGTGTTAAAAAGGGTAATGAGCACCCTCCCTTTTGGGGTACGTTTTCAAGGGGTTTTAAGGAAAGTAGTGTCCCTGAAAGCTGCAAGGCCCCCTGCCCCAAGGTAGGATCTATCCAGGCCGGAGGTCCTTTGATTCCCCTTCCCAGTAGATTTCCAGAAATTCGTGGGGCTGGTAGCTCAAAAACCTTTTTTTCAAAATGAGGTAAAACGTACTAAATTTTTTTTACTTCGCAAACGTTAGTAAAGGGGTTTTGCACTCTGCGTACCCACTCCTTCGGTGAAGCCAAAAATGTGAGTGAGAGGGTCAAGTTTCCATAGGAGGCGGTTTAACCCCATCCCCTCGCATCTTGGTAAGCAGCTGGTCAGCGATAGGGTTTTAAATGCCTGGTCCTTTTTGGTTTGGAATTGTACATGGAGCTTTCTTCCAAAAACTCTGGGAGTGTCCTGGCCCTCCACACTTGTTAAAAAAAGTCTAGATGGCCTCCATACTTGCCCCGCCCGTGCAATATGGGTTTTAACCCATCGAGCCCCGGGGGAGGGTCACCTGGGGTTTTAATGGGACGCGGGTTTTTTAAATCCGGGGGGTCTTCTCATCAATCTTCCCACCACATGCGGGTTGTATGTTAAGGGGGTGTGGCAGAAGACCGCTGTATATTCCCGGATGTCCCGTGGAGCTGAGTGGAGGGGTCCCCGGGAATGAAAAGCCCCTAGTTTTCAGCTTCCTGGGGTGGGTTCGGGTGTGCTGGGGGCCTCGGTTCTTTGCCGTGCATGTTGAGCTTGCCCAATTCAATAAAGGGTGTGATGCCCGAATGTTTAGCACCACTCCGCCATTTCTCGTTTTTTCTCTGAGAGAGACTCGCGGGCATGTGGGACAATGGTCACAGATTTCCCTTTTTCTGCCCTTGGGGTTTCGCCTGTATAGCTCAAAATTTTACGGTGGGTTTTGCTCCCCCACCTCGTCGTTGTAGAACCACCAGTTCTTTTTTTGATGCGTCCTGGTATTCTTTGGGAATTCGCACCTTTGCTGCCTGGGTTGAGAAAATTTTATTTTTCCTGTTCAGCCCTCCACAGCTTCAATAGGGGATGTGGCCACCATCTGAAAATAATCTTTGAACACCTTCCAGTTGGCCCCCTTTTCTCCCCTTAGGAGGGGCACAACTGTGGGAGGCCCGTTGATGTTTTAAGGGGGTGATCATGCAAAGTGGTCACTGACATGGGGAGGAGAGTTTCCCTGTGGGTCTTGTGCAGTTGTCTTTTACCGAAGTAAGGTCAAGGGAGCCACCCAACAGGTGTGTGGGGGGCTCCCCTGTTTAGCAACTTTACCTTGGAATTCGTGTAAGACATTGCTAGTTCTGCCCGCAGCATTGGTTTCTGAGTGAGAGTGCACATTGGGGGTTTTGCGTTTAAATCCCACCCACAATAAAAACACCAGTGCGTGTAGTGCGAGGAGCTCTGCAATGTCGAGGGTGTGTCTTGGGTTCTTGTAGATGTTATAGATGGTAATGGGCGCCCCAGGTATGTGCACAAGGATGGCCTGTACCTCGACATCCTCCCCACAGTCCACAGGGTTGGCTATAACCTCGTGAGGTATTGTATTGGATACAAATATAGCTGTGCCTCTGCAGTGAACGCCGGGTCCATGTGCCGAAAATACCCAGCAAAACCGGGTAGTCTTGGGCACATAGTCGGGACAGTCAGAGTTTCTTGTAGCAAGACGATGTCAACCCGATCCCGAATTAATGCTTCCAGCAAGAGGTGCTGTTTGCCCCTCAGGCCCTGAATGTTCCATTGTAGGACCTTGAGGGTGTGATTTGGTACCGAGGTTATTCCATCGCTGTTGTTTCCTGAGCTGGAGACTGAGTCCTGCCCGCTCTGAGAACCTGGAGAGAGAGGCAGCGTGTCTCACGCTTACATGAGGCATCACGTGACGTCACACATGCTAGCCACTGGGCCTAGTAAAGGGGTCATCTATGTAAAACATATGGATGGTACTATGATACTCAGATAACATATACATATACAGTGGATCAGTAACTATGGTGACAGCTCGGTCATGTTAAGTATGTCATCTCGACATACCATACAATGATAGGCTGAAGAGGTAGGTGGCTCTGGGCTGATTTTATTACATAGGAGGAGACATATGTAACTTAGAACTAATGGATGGTATATTAATGGGTGGTTTCATAATGGGTGTTATCGTAATGCATTACGAATTAAAGAAACAATCATAGTACAATAAAAGATGGAATTGATCGACCGATCTGTATTCATGCACTCTATGGATTTTGAGGAAGAATATATTTTTACAAAGGTGAAAGTAATGAACTGCAAAGGCAGACCAGGCGGGCATATTTCATACTGCTAAATCTCAGAATTCGGAGGGAACGTGAACAGACACACACACAAAAAAAAATTCTTGGAACTAATCAGCTAGTAACAAAACACACAGTTGACAACTTCATTCAACCTGATCATCTAATTATACAGGCTATGTACATTTAAACCCAACTCTGCGAGGGTAAGATTTACATATGCAGAATGGTTATCGTCTCTGGGAGGATCGAATTCTTTCGCAATGGCTAACACATGCCTTGACTAAAGATACTTGGGGGTTTCTCATTACTTGTCGTGTACACAAAGAATAACGACATTCAGGTTGATCATCTGACTAAGTGTTAGAGGTAGAGGGTACAGAGTCAAGAGGATTGTCAGTGTCTGTCACATTAGTCTGGGTAGAAATATCATCCTCTACACCGCATACTAACTTCATATGATCTAAATGCGATTCCTTATACTCACCAGTACTAATTTCTCTAACTTTATACTTATTGCTATTGATATGTTCAACTACTCGATAAGGACCAACAAACTTTTGATCGAGCTTAGGCATTGCGGATGTTTTGTTGAAGTTAGTCAGCATTACTCTCGAACCCACTTCAACTTTGGTCGGCTTTGCACGGCTATTAGTTACTCGTGTAAATTCTGCTGTTGACTTACGAGTGTCTCACGGATTCTTCTAAAAACACTTTGAGCTAAGCTGGTACGAGTTGCTATGAAATCATCAGGGTTGTAATTGGGTTTCGGTGCAGAATATAACAACTCATAAGGCAAACGCTTGTCTACACCATACAACGCATAATGTGGAGTGTCACCTATCAAAGCATTGTAAGCAGAATTTATGGCACATTGAACATCAGGTATAACTTCATTCCAAGTTTCAGGACAGGACAGGACACGATTCTGCTTCTGACTCTCGCCTCGGCAGGTCATAGCAGCTCTCCTTACTTGTTCAGTCTCCCTACGATCCATCCCCGTTGGGGAGGGGAACCTCTACCATCTCCACGATGTCTGTCGTCGACGACGCCACGAAGCTCGAACTTGCAACCTCACTTAACACTTGTCTTCACGCCAAATTCTCCAAGATTATTCACTGAAAGAAGCTTTCATCGTCACCTTTTCGATGATGCTGAAGCTGACAAAGTACTTACACCTACAGCCATGAAGGACATTAGATAACCGCGCTTTTACCAGCTCCACGTCACCACGTGCAAAACGCTCTGTGTTCATGAAACGTCTTGACATGCTAATCACGAACATGTCTATCTAGGAAATTACGTCATCACTTAAAGACCTCAACACTTGGGCCAAGACTGACTCTGTTGTAAAGATCCCCAACGCTTCCTCGATGCTCAAGGTCACGTTTCTGGACGTTACCATGGCGACCAGAGCACTGCCTGATGGCCTGGCCGTCTCTTACTACTTCATCAACCCTCGACAGATTGAGCCTGAACGATTCACTTACATAACACCTTGTTGGACATGCTACTCTTATAGCCACTCTACTGCTGATTGCCACGTGAAGAATGAGAAGATATGTTCCACCTGTGGGTCTGCAGATCATGACTTTCGCTCCTGCACTTCCACTGCTGCTCCCACCTGCATCAACTGTAAAAGTGATCACCATACTCTTGCAGCCAAATGTCCAGTACGCAAGGATATCCTCTCTAAGAAACTGAAAGAAGAAACTAAGAAGTCTACAGGAAACTCTCCTACTTATGCTGCTATAGCTAGGCTTCAGACGACCACCACCAAGATTGTACAAGCCACCCAGCAACCTCCACCACTCACAGCTCTCCTCTACCAGACGATATTTCAACAAAATTCTACTACTGCCTGATGTATGCTTCAGCCGATGTTTTGAAGATTATCCCAAAATATCGTCAGTTTCGAGGCACCAGATGACTTGCAAGATTTAATTTCTGCAGAAGCCACCTGCTCTACTTCGCAATCCACCAATGAGAGACCACCACCTCCTCCATCCACCGCCACTGCCAAGAACCAATCAGAGCCCTCAATGCCTCACGTGTCTCCACCTTCCTCCACCAATGAGAAACCGCCTCCAACGCTCATCGACTTCACTTGTCGCTCACTCTAAGGATAAACAACACTATAATACGATACGTAGTCTCCTTCTTCACTACTCCTGAGTATCCTAAAGAAATGGATGCAAAGACATTGATCTCCCTCCTCCAGAGCGACGAAGTCAAGTTCTTCTGTAGACCATCACGTGCTCTCATCCGTAGAGAAGTTATCAATCTCCTTAATGCTCCAGAGATCGACCATGACCGCAAATTTAGATTCATGACCATGCCAATACCGAATTTCCAGACTCTTTCTAATGGGACAATAGCATAACACACCTCAAGCCGACCTCCACCAATACAACTCATCCTGCTTGCTGCCTTCTGACACTCCCAGCTCCTGCCGCTGCCTTCGCCATCCTCTCCTAGTGAGCCAGGTACCGACATCATCCAAGCCTCTCCATCTAAGCCTCCAGTACTTCGGTACCACATGTCCCAAAGTGGTTGGGCCACTTGCCTTGATTCCTCCTCTTCCCCTCATTCCCATCCTTTTCCAGTATTTCCATCCTTCTTTGTGCTTCTTCCTTCCCATCTTACGACAGCTCTTGTCGTCTTCTTCGATTCGATTCGGTCCCAAGTTTCACTATTGGGATTGATAGCGGCTCTCAAGACATCAAGTACTTTCTTATTGGTTCTTTCCGCTAACCCACTGCTGGCAGGATGATGAGGAACAATGGTGGATTTAGAGATCTTGTACAAGGTACACAAATTTTCAAGAATCTCATTACAGAATTTACCTCCATTATCTGTTACTAGGGACTTAGGGGTGGTATGCAGATAATGCGTTCTTTAAACGCTATAGCTAATGTCTCGGCAGTCTATCTGCAATAGGAACTAACTCACAGTATCTGGTGAAATGATCTACCATAACACACAGATGCTTGTTACCTTGGAGGGAACATTGGAAATTGGTTAACAGATCTATGGCAACTCTTTCCCATGGTGCACTCGTGGTGGGATACACCTGGATAGGATTTGGGCCGTTGACATTTCCTTTATGCTGCATACAGACACTACATTTCTTAACATGCTCGGAAATATCAGTTGCCATACGAGGCCAAAAAGTATTTCATTTCTGGCTTGTTTTACTGAACGATCCATACCAGGGTGAGCAACACCTGGTACCTTTGATATACCTTTGAAGAGTTTCGAGAGTTTACCTACTCTCTGAGCCCGGTCATGGGCCAGGCTCGTCTGGTGCTTGCCTGGTCAACCAGGCTGTTGCTGCTGGAGGCCCGCTGCCCCACATATCCATCACTGCCTGGTTGATCTGGCACCTCGTGAAGATACTTGTCTAGTTTCTTCTTGAAGGCTTCCACAATTGTTCCAGCAGTGTTTCTGATATCCTCTGGTAAGATGTTGTAAAGTCTGGGATGCCGGATGTTGATACAGTGTTCCATTATTGTCCCCACCGCACCCCTGCTCCTCACTGGGTTTATTTTACATTTCCTCCCATATCTCTCACTCCAGTATGTTGTTATGGAAGTGTGCAGATTTGGGACTATTACAACCCAGGAGTCCAAATGGCCTGTTATCCTGGGTGTAAAGGGAGCAAAATAAACACAGCAGAAAACTTTTGACTTATATTATCCTTCACCAATTTAGAACAAAAGTATGTACACTATATACACTATGTACAGCAATAGTGCACTCCACGGTAAGCAAGGCAGAAAAGAAGCCACTAGAGAGCAGACCGTGCTTCAACCAGCTCTAGAATGGGAATGACAAGGGCAGACAGGAGAGCGGTACCCACATAACCTCTGCAATTGCCAAAACCATCTTCTCATTGGCTGGAACCTGGGTACTGGTTGAACGACGGGGCCCCATCGTCAGCCCTCAGTCCCCTGGTTCACTGGTTGGGGAGATAGCCTGTAAATGAGGGTGTGTACATGCGCCAAATAAAGGTTGCGTACTCTTTGCATGCCACACCCCCACCCCAAGAAGGCTCAGGATTAGGCTGCCACCTCCCAGTGGTAACCGTGCCGCCATGGCACAAAATAATGGGACTGCCTTTCCTCTCAACCATCCAACGCTTAGATAGAGCTCAGCTTTTCTCATGACAAAAAGCCAAACCCTAAACTCAGAGTGAGACAGCAGACAGTTGGGCAAGCTTAGGTCCAAGACACGGGCGGACGGTAGCCCGCATCCCCTCACTAAAAAAAAAAAAAAACACACCAGGGGATAAAAAAAAGAGCTTGGAAGGCGTTACCATAAGTAACCTAACACATCCTAACCTAATATATAATTATAAATAATATTGTTAGACTCTAGATAAAGAGTCTGCCAACATATTTTCTTTGCAGGCAATATGTACAATTCTGAGAGAGTAGGGTTGCAGTCGTAGACTCCATCTCATGAGCCTCATATTGTGGTTCTTCACGGCTTGGAGATATACTAGAGGGTTGTGATCACTGTAGACATCACGTGACCACCTGTGAAGTTTGTCCCACGTACACATCAAAGTGCTCCAAAGCCAGTACCAGCACGAGGGCTTCTTTTTCAATGGTAGAGTAAACCCTCTGATGCGGCTGGAATTTGGCAGAGAAGAAGGCTACAGGCTGCAACTCCTTGGCCCCGTTTTGCAATAGTACTGCCCCAACCCCAGACTCAGAAAGCATCAACCTGTAGTGAGAAAGGTTTGGAGAAGTCTGGAGACAAAAGAATGGGTGCAGTACACAATAATCATTTTGCTTTGTCAAACGCATCCTGAGTAACTGAAGTCCAAATAAAGAGAACTTTGTGACTGGTAAAAGAGGTAAGAGGGGCTACAATATCTGAAAAATTCTTACAGAATTTTCTGTAAAATCCTATCATGCCTAGGAAACGTTGAAGAGATTCCTATCATGTGGAACTGGATAATCTTTAATGGCAAAAACTTTAGCAAATTTAGGAGTAACTTTACCACTACCTACTTCATGACCTAGAAAAGTAACAGTGGCCTGGCCAAAGGAAGACTTAGATAAATTAACAGTTAAATGGGAACTCTGAAAGGTCTCAAAAAGAGCCTTAAGTCTAAATAGGTGTTGATCCCAAGTATCAGACACCACAACAATATCATCTAGGTATGCTGCCGTGCCTTCAAGTCCTTTAATAGCCTGATGGATAAGTTTCTGGAATGAAGAGGGGGAGTTTTTCATTTCGAAAGGAGTAACTGTATATTCATAATGACCTCCTGGAATTACGAAGGCAGAGATTTCCTTCGCCTTATCCATCAAAGGTACCTGATAGTAACCTTTAAGGAAATCTAACTTGGACACAAAAGTAACCTTACCCACAAAGTCGATTACGTCATCCAGACGAGGAAGAGGATAAGCATCTGTGATTGTGACCTCATTCACCTTACGGTAGTCTGTACACATACGAAACCCTCCATCAGTTTTTTTAACAAGGATGCACGGTGAAGCCCATGGACTAGACTCCTCCTCCACTAACCCATGCTCTAACAGAAATTCCACTTCCTGCTGAAGTAGCCTCTGCTTTTCAGGATTAGCTCTGTAGGGGGAGAGTTTAATAGGTTTAGAGTTTCCAACATCTACATCATGATAACCTAACGTACATTTTTCGGCACATCCGAAAAAATGTCAGGGTATGACTGTAGAAGCGCAGTTAAACTTGTTGCTTGAGTTTCAGATAGCCCGACCATTAAAGGGCTAGGGTCCTTGAGGAGGACAGAGTTTGGAAGTTTGACATTAATTTCAGAAATAGAGTGCAAAGAGTCAGAGTCGTCCTCAGAGGTAGAGGACAGGGTCATTACTGGGACTTTATCTGGTGTATGAAAAGATTTTAATTTATTAATGAGGTAAGTTTTAGTTTTTGAGGTCTTATCAAGGGGAGCTACCACATAATTTACATCAGATAATTTACTTACAATTTGCATAGGTCCCGTAAATCTAGCTTTCAAGGTGTGGCCAGGTATAGTTTCCTGCACCAACACCTTGTCTACGGGCTGGAAGGAGCGGAATTGTGCATTTCTGTCATACCTATGTTTCATCTTATTTTGAGCTGCCTTTAGGTTAGCCTTGGCTAACTGACGTGCAACCTGCAACCTTGAAGACGGGTTGTAGAGTGTTCAGCTAACGTCTTCTCCCATCCATCCTTCTTTGAGCACCCGAAGAGGACCTCGTACATTGTGCCCAAAGATCAGCTCAAATGGACTAAACCCGGTAGATTCTTGCACCGTTTCTCGTACTGAGAACAGCAACAAAGGTAGTGATTCATCCCAGTCTGTAGGAAAATGCATGCAAAAAGTTCTCATCATGGTTTTTAAGTCTGATGGAATCTTTCCAAGGCGCCTTGGGACTGAGGATGATAGGCAGTGGATAAGTTGTGGATTATCCCTAACCTTGTTAATGCTTCCCTAAATGCTTTGGCAGTGAAGTTAGTAACTTGATCACTTTGAATAGTTTTAGGAATGCCAAAACAAGAAATAAATCTGGTAAAAGCTTTGAGAATAGCTTCAGTATTAATACTGCGCATGGGAATTGCTTCAGGGTATCTGGTTACTTTATCCATAATGGTAAATAAATACTGATTTCCAGACTTTGACCTAGGTAGTGGACCTACACAATCTATAATTAAATCTGCAAAAGGTTCTCCATCAGCAGGTATAGGTTGGATAGGTGCAGGTTTAATGGAATGTCCAGGTTTCCTACTTGCTGACATTCTCGGCAACACGGATATGATTCTTCAATCCTGCCTTTAATTTTGGCAAAAAAATTCTTTTTGTTTATAATTTTTTAAAATTCCTAAGTGACCTCCTAATAAAGTTTGAGCTATTAAATATTTAGGTCTAAACTTTAAAGGAATATCCGTCAGACAAGGGCCCCTCTATCTCCTTACCAGTCTCAGGGGCAGATCAATAGTCATTTTAAGTTTATACTTGACTGGATATCCAAAAAAGGATTTACCCAGGCGCCTGGAAAAACGAAATTTAAAGAAGGGTCCTTTCGTTGTTCCCCCAAAGGGCAGTCCCCGGGCAGGAAACAGAGATTTCTGGCAATCCCGCAACCGGAAAGGAAGGCTTGATCTGGGTCTGTTCACTTGTGTACGAGGCCCCCCGGCCCCGGTTTTCCCTTAAAACAACGTGGTTATTCCGAGATCGGATGTCCCAAAGGTAGGTTAAATTCTCGCCCGAAACCTTTTTGGGGTGTTGCCCCCATTATGGCCAACACCGGGAAAAAATTAATATTATGGATTTAGGACATCACTAGCAGTGGTAATGTTATTACCAGTAATAACATGGCATCTTTCATGGGAAATCCTTCGGAACACCCACATCAAGTACCCGTGCAATATTTGCATGTAAAAAAATTTTTGAAAAGGGGGACGAATATATAGTCCTCCAAAGTTTCCAAAAAAAAAGTGAAATTTAAGGGGGTATTCTTTAAAAGGGGGTAATTTTCCCCTCTCTTAAAGTGGAAATAGCCCCAGTATTTTTTAAAAGGGTTTTTGACTTCAGTTGTTTGGGAGTTTTCCTGAAGGAAAAAAACTTACGTATAAGGGGAGTTTCCCTTTTTCTATTTTTCAAGAACTTTTACTAGGGTTTAAGATTTTCCCAATGGGTTGGGGTTTATGGGGTCGTTGGGATGGAGGGGACCTACTTTTTTGCACAGGTGCAGAGACGGGTTTGCCCTTAACTCCCTGCTGATGTTGCAACTGGTGTCGCTCGGCGGGGGCTTTCGGATCTGTTGCCCATTTTGCCTGTTGAGTAGTTTTTTCCTCACCAGGTGGACCAAAAGTTGAGAAGGTGGCTCCCCAGGGACTTAGTTGGCTGCGTAGACTTTTCCCCCTCCGGGGGCACTTCATCCCCCAAGGTTGACGTTTCCTCCTATGCCAGGGTGTTGAAAAAGAAGAGAGGGGCCGCTCGGACAAGGCGGTTAGTTTCAAAGGATCACCAACCCGGTGCCTCCAAAAGCAGTGGTTAAATCACGATCCTGCAAAAGACTCGAACTCTGGGCCCCCAGACTCCAGCAGGGGTTTTCAACAGAAAAGCTGCACAAGATCTCGAAGGTAGCAACACCACTTGCTTATACCATGGGAAAAGCTTTAGTCGCTGTCGCGCAAAAACAACCCGGGATTGCCAAGCTGTCGTCTGCCTAACTTGAAAAATTTTTCCCATACTTAGTTGGGTACAAGTATATGCTCTCAAAACTGGGTCTTACCACGTTTATAATCGGAAAAAATTAATGTCTTTTAAAATGACTAAATTCCTGTGCCTTGCCAAACAATGCTGTGTGAACCAACAATGCCCAATGCTGTTCCGGCCTGATTTTCGAAAGCTTCGAAAAATTGTTTTGGTTCGGTCTCATTGAAGCAGAGAACAAGCTGTACTGCTTTCTGTAAACTAAAGTCATTTACAACTTGCGATAACTGCCTTCTTTCTTTTTCCCTATCGAACTCTTCTTTTGCAAATGCTCTCTGTTCCCTAGTCTGCTCAAGAGTGATTTTTGCCAGCTCAAGTGCCAACGCCGCTGATTCACCTTGAGACAACCCTGCTGCACTAGATTGACGATTTTGTTCCGTTGATGTATCATCTTTCTCCTGCGAGAACATAAGAGTTTTATTCCTAGCTCCCGCAGAGGGAGGAGTCTGATGTGCCATCTCTTCTTCCCGAAGTTTGTCAGTGATCAGTGAACGCAGTTGCGCAGCTGTGAGAGTGCGTTCGTAATCAATGCCAATGAAACGAGAAATTTGCCAACAACGCTGTAGGAACAATTTAGGCAAGTTAAACAAGGTATATGCCGACTCCAGACGTCTGACTCGTCTAGGTGGCATACCCCGATGTATAAAGTTATTTGCTATGTGCAGTACGATTGCAGAATACCCCAACGTAAACATGTTATTTGCAGAACACGCTTAGCTATGCACAGTACGATTGCAGAATACACATACGCTTACAAGGTGGATACGCAATAGCCAAGCTGACTGCAAAATCTTCACACCGAACAAGGTAGCAGCTAGCTGTTGAACGATCATACAATAGCAAGGCTGACCATAGCAAAGCAACTGACACGCAAAGTTTATAAAGCGTTGGCAAAGCTAATGCAATGCCAGGCAGCAAGCTACACAATATTCCTGCTTTTAGCATCACCCTAGGCTCAACCCTTTCTCTAAGTCCAGCTCCAGCTCTCGGGCAGGCTACCCATATTACAACCCAGGAGTCCATATGGCCTGTTATCCTGGGTGTAAAGGGAACAAAATAAACACAGCAGGAAACTTTTGACTTATATTATCCTTCACCAATTTAGAACAGAAGTATGTACACTATATACACTATATACAACAATAGGTATTAGTGCACTCCACGGTAAGCCAGGCAGAACAGAAGCCACTAAAGAGCAGACCGTGCTTCAACCAGCTCTAGAATGCGAATGACAAGGGCAGACAGGTGAATGGTACCCAAAACACCTCTGCGATTGCCAAAACCATCTTCTCATTGGCTGGAGCCTGGGTACTGATCGAACGATGGGGCCCCATCATAAACCGTTAGCCCTGGTTCGCTGGTTTGGAGGAGAAAGCCTTTCAATGAGGGTATGTACTTGCGCCGAATAAAGGTTACGTACTCTTTGCATGCCATAATCACCATATCCTACACTTCCACGCCACCATCACCATATCCTACACTTCCTCACCACACATTACCGCATCTTAACTTCCACACCACCCATCACCATATACTACATACGCATTTCCACATCACACATCACTATATTCTACATATCCACACCACCCATTACCATATCCTAAACATCCAAACCACACATCACTATATCCTTCACACACACATCCACACCTCCCATCATTATATCTACATTTCCACACCACCCATCTCCATATTCTACACATCCACTCCACCCATCACCTTTCATATCCATTCTGTAATACGGTGACCAAAACTGTGCGGCATAATCTAAATGAGGCCTTACCAAAGATATAGAGAGTTGAAGAAGAACCTGAGGACTCCTATTATTTATGCTTTTTGATATGAAGCCAAGGATTCTATTAGCTTTATTGCGAACACTTATGCACTGTTGTCTTGGTTTCAGGTTACTGCTAACCAGAATTCCTAAATCTTTTTTGAAATCCGTAATATTAAGATCTGCATAATTTAGTTTATATGTGGCATGGTTATTTTCCTGTCCAACATTTAGAACTTTGCATTTGTCTATATTAAACTGCATCTGCCACTTCTCCGACCACTGCATCAGTCTATTCAAATCTTCCTGGAGTGCTCTAATGTCCTTGTCAGAATGAATTCGACGGCCTATTTTGGTGTCATCGGCACACTTGCTTATGTCGCTCTTTATGCCCTCATCGGTGTCGTTTATGTAGATTGTGAACAACAAGGGGCCCAACACTGACCTGTGGAACACCGCTCGTGACGCTTCCCCACTCTGATTTCCCTCCATTTATGCAAACTCTCTGCTGCCTATTTGTCAACCATGCCTCTTTCCAGGAAAAAATTTCTCCTCCTATTCCATGTGCCTTAATTTTCCTCAATAGTCTCTGATGTGGGACCCTGTCAAAAGCCTTACTAAAGTCCATATAAACAATATCATATTCATTACCATGATCTACTTCCTCAAATACCTTAGTGAAAAAAGTTAATAAATTCGTAAGGCAGGAACGCCCCTTTGTAAAATCATGCTGAGATTCGTTGATTAATTTATGCTTTTCAAGATGGCTACGAATTGCCTCGGCAATTACTGATCCATAAATTTTTCCACTATAGAGGTTAGGCTAATTGGTCTATAGTTCAAACCTAAGGACCTGTCACCTGCTTTGAAAATAGGTATCACATTTGCCATTTTCCACTTATCTGGCACCATGCCAGTCTGTAGTGATATGTTGAAAAGATTAACCAGAGGTTTGCTAAGCTCCTCTTTACATTCCTTTAGAATCCTTGCATACAGTTCATCAGGACCTGGGGATTTGTTAGGTTTTAATTTACTATTTGCCTAAGAACCATGTCACTTGTGACCCTAATTGTGCATAGTTTATCATCATCCTGTTCTACATAATTTATTATTTCTGGAATATCGACTAGTATCTTCCTGTGTAAAAACTGAGAGGAAGTATGTGTTAAAAATTCTACACATTTCCTTATCACTGTCCGTGAGCTGACCCAAGTAACTTTTGAGTGGGCCTGTCTTGTCCCTGATCTTACTTATGTATACCTGAAAGAATCCTTTTGGGTTAGTCTTCGATTCTCTTGCAACTTTAACCTCATAATCTCTCTTTGCTTTTCTTTTTCCCTTTTCTATTTCTCTCTTTATCTGAATATATTGATTTCTTAATTGCACCTTTCCTCTTTTGATTTGCCTATATATGCCTCTCTTTTGACCAAAGAGATGTTTTAATCTATTGTTCATCCATTTAGGATAACTTTTGCTTGATCTGATTTCCCTATTTGGAACATAAGTTGTCTGAGCAGCTAGAACTATGCCCTGGAAAACGTCATATCGGCAATCATCACCACCTACCTGACCCTTAGTCAGGTCATTCCAGTTCAGCCCACCCAAGTAATTTTTCAGTCCTATGAAAACAGCCAAGCAGAAGTCAGGGACAGAGACTTGATTGCCATTATTAGGGGAATTCCATGATATATTAAAACTGAGTGATTTGTGATCACTTTCCCCAAGCTCATCGTTAACCTCAAGATTATTAATTAGCGTTTCCCTGCTGGCAAGAACCAAGTCAAGCAGGTTATTTCCTCTAGTTGGCTCTGTCACAAACTGTTTTAAAAAATAATCCTAAATCGTATCAAGAAAGTCACTTGACTCTAAATTTCCTGTCAAATTGCTCCAGTCAATCTGTCTATAGTTGAAATCACCCATTATCACAACATTTTCGTATGTAGAGGCCTTACAAATTTCATCCTATAGAAGTTTACTGCACTCCCTATCAATGTTTCGGGCCCTGTAAATTACACCCAAAATTAGTTTTTCACGGCCCTCGAGAAGCTGTAACCAAACAGATTCAGTGGCTGACGCTTCTAATTTTATATCTTGTCAAACACAACAATTAAATTGTCTCTGACATACTTTGATACTCCACCACCCTTCCTGTTGACCCTGTCAGTGTGGAATAATTTATAGCCTTGAATGTGACATTCAGAAGGCATCTCTCTATCTTTCAGATTGAGCCAGGTGTCTGTTATAGCAATAATATCTATGTTTCCTGCACTTGCAATTAATATTAGCTTATCTATTTTTTTTCTTACACTCCTGCTATTAGTATAGTAGACCTTAAGGGAGCTAGTCCCTTGCTGCTCTCTGCTGTCTCCCTTTGTTTGCTGACCTGATCTATTGTCTTCCACACCACCCATCACTATATCCTACATTTCACACCACCCATTACTATATCCTACACTTTCACACCACCCATCACTATATCCTACATTTCCACACCACCCATCACTATATCCTACACTTCCACACCAACCATCACTATATCCTACACTTCCACACCACCCATCACTATATCCTAAACTTCCACACCACCCATCACTATATCCTACACTTCCACATCACCCATCACTATATCCTACACTTCCACACCACCCATCACTATATCCTACACTTCCACACCACCCATCACTATATCCTACACTTCCACACCACCCATCACTATATCCTAACTTCCACACCACCCATCACTATATCCTACACTTCCACACCACCATCACTATATCCTACACTTCCACACCACCCATCACTATATCCTACACTTCCACACCACCCATCACTATATCCTAAACTTCCACACCACCCATCACTATATCCTACACTTCCACACCACCTATCACTATATCCTACACTTCCACACCACCCATCACTATATCCTACACTTCCACACCACCCATCACTATATCCTACACTTCCACACCACCCATCACTATATCCTACACTTCCACACCACCTATCACTATATCCTACACTTCCACACCACCCATCACTATATCCTACACTTCCACACCACCCATCACTATATCCTACACTTCCACACCACCCATCACTATATCCTACACTTCCACACCACCCATCACTATATCCTACACTTCCACACCACCCATCACTATATCCTACACACACTTCAATCCTCATATCACAGGCTCGTTTTACTGTATACATAAATATGCAAATATTACCACATAAACTCACGTGCAAATGATACTCAGTGTTGTTGTTATTGTTGTAGTTGTTGCTGCTGTTGTTGGTATTGGTAGTAGTGTTGTTGTTGTTATTGTTGTGGTTGTTGCTGCTGTGTTGTTGTACGTTGTTGGTATTGTTGTGGTTGTTGCTGCTGTTGTTGGTATTGGTAGTAGTGTTGTTGTTGTTATTGTTGTGGTTGTTGCTGCTGTTGTTGGTATTTGTAGTAGTGTTGTTGTTGTTATTGTTGTGGTTGTTGCTGCTGGTGTTGGTTGTACTGTTGTTGGTATTGTTGTGGTTGTTGCTGCTGTTGTTGGTATTGGTAGTAGTGTTGTTGTGTTATTGTTGTGGTTGTTGCTGCTGTTGTTGGTATTGGTAGTAGTGTTGTTGTTGTTATTGTTGTGGTTGTTGCTGCTGTTGTTGGTATTGGTAGTAGTGTTGTTGTTGTTATTGTTGTGGTTGTTGTGCTGTTGTTGTTTTGGGTAGTAGTGTTGTTGTTGTTATTGTTGTGGTTTGTTGTTGCTGTTGTTGGTTGTACTGTTGTTGGTATTGTTGTGGTTGTTGCTGCTGTTGTTGGTATTGGTAGTAGTGTTGTTGTTGTTATTGTTGTGGTTGTTGCTGCTGTTGTTGGTATTGGTAGTAGTGTTGTTGGTATTTGTTGTGGTTGTTGCTGCTGTTGTTGGTATTGGTAGTAGTGTTGTTGTTATTGTTGTGGTTGTTGTTGTTATTATCTGGTAGTAGTGTTGTCGTTTATTGTTGTGGTTGTTGCTGTTTGTGTTGGTTGTATTGTTGTTGTATTGTTGTGTGTTGTTGCTATTGTTGGGGTTGGTAGTGGGTTATTTTTGTAGTTGGTGCTGCTGTTGTTGGTGTTGGTAGTTGTGGAGTTGTTGTTGTTGTTGCTGCTGCTGCTAATTGTTGTTTTTAGTTGTGGTTGTGTTTATTGAGGTTATTGAGGTTGCTCTAATTGTTTTTGTTTTTGCTATTTTGTTGTTGGAGTTGGTGGTGCTATTGTTTTTGTTGTTGTTGTTGTTGTGTTAGAGTTGTTATTTTTGTTGTTGATGTTGTTGCCGCTGTTTGTTGATGTTTTTGGTGTTAGTGATGAGGTTACTCTAGTTGCTGTGATTGTTGTTATTGCTTTTCGTGGTGTGGATGTTGTTGTTGTGTGGTGGTTATTAACGGGTGGATTGTGGTGGTGGTTGTGTTCGTGGTGGCGGTTGTGAGGTGGATATAAACGGTGTAATTGTGGTAATTGTGGTGGTTCTGGGGGAGGTTGTGGTTGTGGTAGTTGTGGTGGTAGTTGTGGCGGTGGTTGTGTTGATTGTGGTGATTGTAGTGGCTCTGGTGGTGGAGGTGGTTGAAGTAGTAGTGGTGGTTGGGGATGGTGATTGTGGTGATTGTGATGATTGTGGTTGTGGTGGCGGTTGAGGTGGTGTTGGTTGTGGTGGTGGTGGTGGCGAGTTGTGGCGGTGGTTGTGGTGGAGGTTGTGGTTGTGGCGGAGGTTTTGGTGGTTGTGGTTGTTGTGGTGGTGGTAGACGTTGTGGTAGTGGTTGTGGTGGTGGTTGTAGTGGTGGTGGTGGTTGTTGTTGTGGTTGGGTGGTGTTGTTGAGTAGTTGTGAGGTTGTGGTGGTTGTAATCATTATATTGATGGTTGAGGTTGTGGTGGTGGTTGTGGTGGTAGTGGTGATGGTGAATGTCGTTGTCTTTGTGATTGTGGTGGTGATTTGTCCTTGTGGTTGGTGCTTGTGGTGGTATTTGTGCTTGTAGTGGTGGTTGTGGTGGTGGTTGTGGTGTGGTTGTGTGGTGGTTGTGGTGTGGTTGTGGTGGTGGTTGTAGTGGTGGTTGTGGTGGTTGTGATGGTGGTAATGGTCATTGTGCTTATGGTGGTTGTGCTTGTGGTGATGGGGGGTTGAGGTGGTGGTGGTGCTGATGGTGGTTGCGGTGGTGGTGGTAATAGTGGAGGTGGTTCTTGTGATTGTGGTGGTGGTAGTGATGTCCACAATCACTAGTGGTGGTAATCGTGGTAATGGTGGTAGTGGTGTCCACAACCACTGGTGGTGGTGATGGTGGCAGTGGTGTCTACAATCACTGGTGGTGGTAATGGTGGTAGTGGTGTCCACAACCACTGGTGGTGGTAATGGTGGTGTGGTGTCCACAACCACTGGTGGTGGTTGTTGTGGTTGTAGTGTGGTGGGGTGGTGGTATTGTTGGTGGTGGTTGTGGTTGCGGTGGAGGTGGTGGTGGCGGCGATGGTGGTGGTGTGGGAGCGCTTGTGGTGGTGGTCGTGGTGGAGGTAGTGGTTGTGGGTGGTGTGATGGTAGTGGAGGTGGTGGTGGTGATTGAGGTGGTTGTGGTGGTAGTTGAGGTGGTGGTTGTGGTGGTGATGGTGATGGTGGTGGTTGTGAAGTGGTAATGGTCGTTGTGCTTATGGTGATGGGGGTTGAGGTGGTGGGGGTGCTGATGGTGGCTGTGGTCGTGGTGGTAATAGTGGAGGTGGTTCTTGTGATTGTTGTGGTGGTAGTGGTGGTGGTTGTTGTGGTTGCAGTGGTGGTGTGGTGGTGGTATTTGTGGTGGTGGTTGTGGTTGCGGTGGAGGTGGTGGTGGCGGCGATTGTGGTGGTTGTGGTTGGGGGAGCGCTTGGGGTGGGGGTTGTGGCGGTTGGGGTGGTGGAGGTAGTTGTGGTTGGGGTGTGGTGGTGGGGGAGGGGGTTTGTTGTGATTATGGGGGAGGCGGTGGTGGTTTTGGGTTGGTGGTGGTATAGCTATGGGGTTGTGGGGGTGGGGGTGGTGGTTGAGGTGGTTTGGTTGGGGTTGGGGTGTTGTGGGGTGGGGGGTTTTTAGATTGTGGCTGTGGTGGTGGTGGTGGTGGGGGTGGTGGTGGTGGTGGTATTCTGTGGTTGTGGGGGTTGTGGCAGGTTATGGTTTTGGGGTTGTGGGGGTTGTGGGGGTTGTGGGATGGGGGTGGTTGAGGGTTGTGGTTGTGGTAGTTGGGTGGTGGCGGTGGTTGAGTTTGGGGGTGTGGTGGTGGGGTGGTGAGGGTTGTGGTTGTGCTTGTTTGTGATTGTGGGTGATGTTGGTTGAGGGGGCTTTTTGTGGGGGTGGTTGAAGTTGTGCATGTTTTGTGGTGTTGTGGTGGGGGTGTTTTTTGGGGTGGATTTTTAGTGGTGGTGGGTTTTTTGTGGTGGGGGTGGTGCCGTGGGGGTAGGGGTGGTTTTAAAGGGGTGATGGGGGTTGTGGTGGGGGTAGTGGTAATTGTTATGGGGTTTGCGGTAGGATGGTGGTAGTGATTCGGGTTTTGGGTTTTTTGGGGTGGTGGGGGTTTTGGTTTGTAAGGGTTGTGCTAAGGTGGAGTGGTTGGGTTTTGGGGGTTGGGTTGTGTGATGGGGGGAGGGGGTTGTTGGATTGTGGTGGTAGTGGTTGTGGTGGGGGTTGTGATTGGGGTGTTGTGATTTGGTTTTTTGGGGGGGGTTGATGGTTGGGGTGGTTTTGGTGGTGTGGTGGGGTGGTGTGGGTTCCTGTGGGGGTTTGTGGTTTGGTTGTGGTGGGGGGGGTAATGGGGGTTGGGGGTGGTGTGGGGCTGTGGTGGCTGTGGGGGTTGGGGGTGGTGGTTGTGTAAGGGTGGTCAGGGTGATTGTGGTGATGGGGTTGTGGGGGTTGTGGTGGTTGTGGTGGTTGTGGTGGTGGTGTTTTTGGTTGTGGGGGTTATGGGGGTTGTGGTGGGGGTTGGGGGGGCTGTGGGGGAGGGGGTTGGTGGTTTTGGGGGTTGTGGGGGTGGGGGGTGGTGGTTTGGGGTTGAAAGGGTTGTGTTGGTAGTTTTCGTTGAAGTGGTTTGTGGTTGTGTTGGTGGTGGTTTTTTGTTTTGTGGGGGTTATTTGTGGGGGCAGGGGCGCGTGGTCTTGGGGGTGGGGGGATGTGGTGGGGGTTGGGGGGTGGTTGGGTGGGGGTTTTGGGTGGAGGGGGTTGGGGGTGGTTGTGTTTGTGGTGGGGGGCTTTGTCTTTGGGGTTGGGTTTTGGGTGATGGGGGTTTTGGGTGTGTGTGGTTTGGTTGCCGGGTGGTTGTGGGTGGGGGGTGTAGGGGGTGGTTGTGTGGGGGTTGGGGTGGTTGTGGTGGTGGGGGTTGAGGTTGTGTTGTGGTGGGGGTGGTTGTGGCGGTGGTAGTTATAGTGGTGTATTAGTGGGGTGGTTGTGGTTTGTGGTTGCGCTTTGTGCTTGTACGGGTATTGTGGGGGTTTGGGGGTTGGGGGTTTTGGGCGATGGTTGGGGTGTTGTAGTGGGGGTGGGGGTTGGTTGTGGTAATGATGGGGGTGGTGTTTATGGGGGGTGTTGTGGTGGGGGTTTTGGGTGGTGGTGGTTTTTGGGGTTGATTGTGGGGGTTTTGGGGTTGCGGTAGTGAATGATTTGCTTGTGGGGTTGGTGGTGGTGGGGGGGGGTTTGGGGTTTTTTTTGGTTCGTGGTGGTGGGGGGAGGGGGGTGGGGGTTGAGGTGGTGGTGGGGGTGGGGTGATTGTGGTGGGGGTGTGGTGGTGGTTGTGGTGGTTATAATTTGGGGGTACTGGAGGTGGTTTTTGTGATTGGGTTTTTGTTTTGTGTGTGGTGGCTGTGGTGGCGGTTTTTGGTGGGGGTTTGGGGGTTGGGGGGGTTGTGGGGGTGTTGGGGGTTGTGGTGGGGTGGTGTGGTATCCTGGGGGGGGTTGTGGGGTTTTATTGGTTGGTGGGGGGGTAGTGGTGGTTGTGGTGGTTTTTAAAAAAAACGAGTTTCAAAAGCTTAGAGATCTCATGAATACAAAAAAGGGACTCCCCTTTAGCATTAGCCTGTGACTGGGTTTTCGTCAAGTAGTCAGTACCCTTGTCCAATTATTCATTAAAATTTCAGTGTGATTCATGGGCTTCAGGATTAAATGGGTTTGGGTATAACTAGAGAAAATAAAAATTTTAAAAAATTTATTAAGTTAGAGGTATTTATCAAATTAAAATTAAAAAAAATTAAACACAGTAAAAAAATAATTTTTCCGAGTACAATATTTTTGTACTAAAACACATATAATTTAAATTTTTTTAAATACCCCTGGTACACTAAAATTTAATAAGAAAAACAAAAAGTACAAGTGTGATTTGTAATGCCTAAATAGTTTTTGTTATGTTCACGACTTTGACTAGATAAAATGTGACCCGACAAAGCCTCAAAATAAATAACTTCTTGCCAACTGGGGAATAGAACGTTCTTGAACAACAAAAAAAATGCTAAGCCAATAGCAAAAAACAAAACAACTGCGACACGAAAACGGGAAAAAGGAATAAATCACACTAAATGGGCCCCCAGCAGATCCTCCACAAAAGTCACAAAACCCCATATAAATAAAATTTAAATTAACATAAGAAAATCCCGGGCGTGAAGCCACGATTCCCCTACAAGTTAGGTCAGAATAAGTCAGCCTGGTTTTTAGAGTGTTATGCGACACCAAACCCCAGTACAACGTCGAAAAAAACTAAGTCAAAACAAGTTCTGTAACAGAGTTTACAAAAAACAAAAAAAGGGCAGCAAACGTCCAACCACCAAGGAGTCAGAGCAAGAATATTCAGGCGAGGTGAGGACACCCCCCCCCCTCGGTCACGTGATAGCTCCGTGGACAGCTGCAGCTCAGAAACAGAAGCCGGCAGTCTAACGAGCCACAAGCGATAATTACAGTAGTTAGACAATGAAGACTTGAACTGAGCACAAATATGTTACATCCTACCTAACCAAAGGAAGCTAAGTCAAATAACAATATAAAGCAATACATTTACGATTTAGCTATTATCGCAAATATAAGCAATATAAAATTATATGAAAAGATAATAATTATATATATACATAATAATCATAGCAACCCATTCAGGGGTTGCAACATGGTTCTTGTGGTGGAGGTGGTTGAAGTAGTAGTAGTGGTGGTTGTGGTGATTGTGATGATTGTGGTTGTGGTGGCGGTTGAGGTGGTGTTGGTTGTGGTGGTGGTGGTGGCGATTGTGGCGGTGGTTGTGGTGCAGGTTGTGGATGTGGCAGAGGTTTTGGTGGTTGTGGTTGTTGTGGTGGTGGTAGACGTTGTGGTAGTGGTTGTGGTGGTGGTTGTAGTGGTGGTGGTGGTGGTGGTGGTGGTGGTTGAGGTAGTTGTGGTGGTTGTGGTGGTTGTAATCATTATATTGATGGTTGAGGTTGTGGTGGTAGTGGTGATGGTGAATGTGGTTGTCTTTGTGATTGTGGTGGTGATTGTGCTTGTGGTGGTGGTTGTACGTGTGGTGGTATTTGTGCTGTAGTGGTGGTTGTGGTGGTGGTTGTGGTGGTTGTGATGGTGGTAATGGTCATTTTGCTTATGGTGGTTGTGCTTGTGGTGATGGGGGTTGAGGTGGTGGGGGTGTGATGGTGTTGCGGTGGTGGTGGTAATAGTGGAGGTGGTTCTTGTGATTGTGGTGGTGGTAGTGGTGTCCACAATCACTGGTGGTGGTAGTGGTGTCCACAACCACTGGTGGTGGTTGTTGTGGTTGTGGTGGTGGTATTTGTGGAGGTGTTGTGGTTGCGGTGGAGGAGGTGGTGGCGGCGATGGTGGTGGTGGCGGCGATGGTGGTGGTGGTGGTTGTGGGAGCGCTTGTGGTGGTGGAAGTAGTGGTTGTGGTGGTGGTGGTGGTAGTGGAGGTGGTGGTGGTGATTGAGGTGGTTGTGGTGGTAGTTGAGGTGGTGGTTGTGGTGGTGATGGTGGTGGTGGTGGTTGTGATGGTGGTAATGGTCGTTGTGCTTATGGTGATGGGGTTGAGGTGGTGGGGTGCTGATGGTGGCTGTGGTGGTGGTGGTGGTAATAGTGGAGGTGGTTCTTGTGATTGTGGTGGTGGTAGTGGTGGTGATTGTTGTGGTTGTAGTGGTGGTGGTGGTGGTATTTGTGGTGGTGGTTGTGGCTGCGGTGGAGATGGTGGTGGCGGCGATGGTGGTAGTGGTGGTTGTGGGGGCGCTTGTGGTGGTGGTTTGTGGCGGTTGTGGTGGTGGAGGTAGTGGTTGTGGTTGTGGTGGTGGGTGGTGGAGGTGGCTGTTGTGATTGTGGTGGTGGAGGTGGTGGTTGTTGTTGTGGTTGTAGTGGTGGTGGTGGTGCTATTTGTGGTGGTGGTTGTAGTTTTGGTGGTTGTGGAGGTGGTGGTTGTGATGGTGGTGGTTGTTTTGGTTGAGGAGGTGGTTTTGGTGGTTGTGGTGGTGGTGGTGGCAGTTGTGGTGGCGGTGGAGGTGGTTGTGGTTGTGGTGGAGGTAGTGGTGGCGATGGAGGTGTAGTGTTTGTGGTGGCGGTTGTGGTGGTGTTGGTGGTTGCAGTGTGGTAGTGGTGGGGGTTGTGGTGTTGTAGTGGTGTTGTTGGGTGGTTGTGGTTGTCGTGGTTGTGGTTGTGTTGGTAGTGTTCGTTGTGGTGATTGTGGTGGTGGTGATTTTGTTGGTAGTGTTCGTTGAGGTGGTTGTAGCTGGTTGGTGGTGGTGGTTGTGGTGGTTATGCTTGTGGTGATGGTGGCTGTCGTGGTTTTAGTGTGGAGGTGGTTGTGGTAGTTGTGCTTGTGGTGGTGGTTGTGATTGTCTTGGTTGTGCTTGTGGTGGTGCTGGTGGTTCAGGTAATGGTGGTTGTCGTGCTCGTGGTCCTGTTCGTGGTGGTGGTGGTTCTTGTGGTAGTGCTTGTGGTGGTTGTGATTGCTGTGGTTGTGTTGGTGGTGTGGTTGTGGTTGTGATGATTGCGCTTGTGGTATTGGTGGTTGTGGTGGTGTGGTGGTGGTGGATGAGCTTGTGGTGGTGGTGACTGCGGTTGAGGTGGTGGTGGTAGTGGTGAAGGTGGTTGTGGTGATGGTGGTGGTTGTGGCGGTGCTTGTGGTTGTGGTGGTGGTTGAGGTGGTGGTTGTGGTGGTGGTGGTGGTGTTGAGGTGGTGGTTGTGGTGGTGGTTGTGGTGGTGGTGGTGGTGGTTGAGGTGGTGGTTGTGGTGGTGGTGGTGGTGGTGTTGGTGGTGGTGGTGGAGGTTGTGGTAGTTGTGGTTGTGCTGGTGGTACTAGCTATGGTGGTTGTGGCAGTGCTTATGGTTGTTGTGGTTGTGGTGGTTGTGGGGGTTTTGTGGTGATGGTGGTGGTTGAGTGGTGTGGTTGGGTAGTTGTGGTGGCGGTGGTTTAAATTGTGGCT
>NC_069401.1:115363128-115392041 GCF_026875155.1 Cherax quadricarinatus | reverse complement strand
GTGAAGGTTGCACATCGAGGGTAGGAAGAAGAACAGTCTCGAAGTATTCCATGTAAAGATTAGCAAGGACAGGAGAGAGAGGAGAGCCCATAGCGACACCGAAGGTTTGAGAATAATATTTCCCTTGGAAGGAAAAGGAGTTAGAGTCTACACAGAGGCGGATAAGATCAAGAAAGACATCAGAAGGTATAGGGAGATGAAGAACCCCTACATGGGCCTCTGTGTATACTCTAACTCCTTTTCCTTCCAAGGGAAATATTATTCTCAAACCTTCGGTGTCGCTATGGGCTGTCCTCTCTCTCCTGTCCTTGCTAATCTTTACATGGAATACTCCGAGACTGTTCTTCTTCCTACCATCGATGTGCAACCTTCACTCTGGCTCCGCTATGTGGATGACATCTTTGCTCTGTGGCCTCATGACTCCAGTCTCTTCCAACCTTTTCTTGAAGCTCTTAATAATCTTGCCCCTTCCATTAAGTTTAAAGCTGAATGGGAATCTAATTCCTTGCTTCCTTTCCTTGATGTCCATGTCCACCGCTCAGATACAGGCTTTTCCTTTTCCGTTTACCGAAAACCTATGCACAGTGGCATGTACATTCACTACTTTTCCTATCATGCTTCCCCTGTCAAGAAAAGTGTTCTTATCTCCCTCTTTCTCCGTGCCCTCCGCATCTGTGATCCTCAGTTTCTTCCAGCAGAAATTTCCACTCTTCATAATTCGTTTTCCCGTCTTGGCTACCCTTCCCATTTCATAGACTCTGCCCTCTCACGTGCTAAACGCAATTTCTTCTCTCCCAAACTCTCTTGTTGCAACCCCTGAATGGGTTACAATGATTATTATGTATATATAATGTATATTACCTTTTCATTTAATTTTATATTGCTTATATTTGCGATAATAGCTAAATCGTAAATATATTGCTTTATATTCTTATTTGACTTATGTTAGGATGTACATAATATGTGCTCAGTTCAAGTCTTCATTGTCAAACTACTGTAATTATCGCTTGTCGCTAGTTATACTGCCGGCTTCTGAGCTGTGCTGTCCACGGGGCTATCACGTGATCGAGGGGGGGGGTGTCCTCACCTCTCGTGAAGTATTCAGTCTGCTCGAGACTCGCTTGGTGGTTGGACAGATTGTCTGTCTCATTATTCTTGTTAGTTCTGTAGAACTCTGTTCACAGAACATTGTATAGACTTAGTGATTTTCGACGTTGTACTGAGGTTGTGTGTCACATAGACACTCTGAGCATCTCAGGTCCTTAGCTATAGCTTCTGACCTAATTTTGTACTGGTTTCTGTGTATTGTCACAGTCGGGTTTTTCCTATGCTGAACTTAGATTCAGTAGTATGGGAGTTTTGTAACTTTTGTGGAGGATCTGCTGATGGTCCCTACTTAGTGTCGTTATATTATCTCCTTTATCCTGATTGTGTTGCAGTCGCTTGTTATATGGCTATTGGGCTTAGCATTCTTTTCATTGTTCAAGCATACTGTTCTGGTTGCCAGTCGGTCAAGAAGTTATTTTATTTGAGGACTTTGTCAGTCACTTCTTTAAGTCTAGTCGAGTCGTGAGACATAGTGAACTACTTGGAGCACTTATACACATACACAAACTTACTTGTACATATTTGTAATATCTTATTAAATGTTAATGTACCAGACGGTACTTAAGAATTATAAATGTGATATGTGCTTTCAGCACAAGAATATTGAACACGAGAGAGATTGATATTATTTTGATTACTGTGATTAATTTAATTTAATTTAATTTGATAATATACCTCTAGACAACTTAATGATTAATAAATTTATTAAATTTTAATTTCTCTAGTTAGTAGCCTACCAGTTGTAATCCTGAAGCACTATTGAATAATACTGAATTCTAATGGATAATTGGACAAGGATACTGACTACTTGTTACGAAAACCCAGTAACAGGCTGGATGCTAGAAGGGCAGTCCTTTCTAGTATTCACTGGAGATCTCTAAGCTTTTAGAATCGCGTTTTTTGTAACATCTCTACTCCTGGGAACTCTTGTATCCTCTGCCTTCCCTACATTTCCGGTCTTTCTAATCTCAACAATTCTCTCCGTCCCTTAGACATCAAGCTTACCTTCCGCCAGACTAACACTCTTCGCACTAATCTCGTTCATACCTCTCCTCCCTCTACAGATGTTCCTGGTGTCTACTCTATTTCTTGCTCCTCCTGTCCTCTTCAATACTTCGGAGAAACTGGTCGATCTCTTTCTGTCAGACATAGGTAGCACAAAAATAGTGTTAGGCTTGCCGACACTAACAATGCTCTTTTCTGTCACGTCAAAGATCATAGCCATCCTATTGACTGGTCTTCTGCTAAAACTGTCTTCCCTACTTCCAACTCGAACAGTCGCCGTCTAGTTGAATCCTCTCTAATACACAACTTTCCTTGTATGAACCTTAGCCCTGGCTTCGTCTCTGTAGATGCCTTCCTCTCCCACTACATTGTAAAATGCTCCAAACTTCAGAACACCCGTGACTTAACCTAACTCCTTATTTTTTCTTTTTCTTTTTCTTCTTCTCCCGTTTCCCCTTTTCTCTTTCCTTTTCCCTCTGGGTTGTCTTTCTCTCTTCTGTCTCGTGTTTCTGTTCCTTCTTCATTTATTTCCCACTTCCCCTTTCACGCACCTCTGTGCGCTTGCTCTCCCTCAGTGGGCACCTAGCTCTCTTGCAGTGCTCCCCTTCCTTTGTATTTGACTGGCTCGTCCTCCTTATTTCCCACTTCTACCACTACTACTACTACTACTACTACTACTACTACTACTACTACTACTACTACTACTGATGAAATTAAGACACATGTGCGGCGTCTGGTTGTCTTTGTTGTGAACGTTTCGCCATCCAGTGGCTGGCTGGATGGCGAAACGTCTACGATAGGGATGCCCGGGTGTTGTGCATGTGTCTTAATTTCATCTTGTCGGTATTATATACCATTCTTGTACTACTACTACTACTACTACTACTACCATCACCTCTTCCTGCCTATATATAGCCGTCCTACTCCACCTCTGGTTAGTGTGACTTTGTCAATGGTCCAAGTCGGACCGAAACGTCGTCGTAAGCTTCTCTCTTTTATGTGCGGGTTATTTGTGTATCGTTCCAGTCACGGTATTGTGCCTTTTTTGTTATTTACCTCTGTTCTTACTTGGTGAAAAGATAATATAAGTCAAAAGTCTTTCTGCTGTGTTTATTTTTGCTCTCTTTACACCCAGGATAACAGGCCTTTGAATTCCCGGGTTGTAATAATATCCTACAATTTCACACCACAAATCACCAATATTCTACACTTCCACACCACCCATCACCATATAATGCACACACTTCCATACCACCCGTCACCATATCCTACACTTTCACACCACTCATGACCATCCTACACACACTTCCACGCCACCCATCATCACATCCTACACTTCGTCACCCTCCCATCACCGTATCTTATACTTCCTCACCACCCATCACCATATCTTACACACACATTTAAACATCACCCATCACCATATACTCACATCCACACCAGTCACACCATATCCTACACTTTGCACACCACACATCACCATATCCTACACACACATCCACACCTCCATTTATATCTACATTTCCATCCCACCCATCACTATATCTATCATTCCACAATACCTATTACAATAATCCTACACACACTTCCATACCACCCGTCACATATCTTCAACTTCCACACCACATCACAATCCTACAATTCCATTTCACCCATCACCATATCCTACACTTCAACATCAATCATCACCATTTCCTACACACACTTCCGTCACCCATCACTATATCTTTCACTTCACACACCACCATCACCATATCCTACACTTCACGCCACCCATCACCATATCTTACACCACACGACTTCATCCCCAAACCTGTCACTATACACACTCCACACCACCCATCACTATATCCTACACTACCATACCACCCATCACCATATCCTTCACTTCAATATCAACCATCACCATTTCCTACACACACACTTCCATGCCACCCATCACTTGCCCTTCACTTCCACACCACCCATCACCATATCCTACACAATTCCTCACCACCCATTTGTTGTGAGGGTTCGTGGAGATATAATGGTTGGAGTTAAACAGAAGTCGCTAGGTGGTAACACTTATATTAGCAGAGTGTGAGAAGGGGAGCCCAGCCTAGCCTGTCCTGTTGCCTTTAGGTCTAGGTATAATCTGAGAGAGAGGCATGTATGTATAATGTTCGCCAAGACCGTAGTCCTGGCACGGGTCTCAATCTTGCGATGACCCGTCTCTGGTTCCCGAGGGAGAAAGGTTTCTACAGTGATGCGACGTATGCTGCTCAAGCACTCTTCTGGTCAGTTCAACTGGTGCATCTCATAAGCGACAACACCAGATGTACTCCTAACTGTGGAGACTAGCGAGGAGGAGGATATGTCGTTATCACAGGTAACAGCTTGTCTGGTTCGTTGACTCCATGGTACACTAGTGTGGCCGCAGTCATCTCTGGGTCCTCTTCGGGAGGGAATATCACTCCTAGTTGCCTGCGGAGTGTCTCAGTAACTTCGCACTCCAGAAGATAGTGTGTTAGGGGCCGCTGGACAACGTGCTGACAGTACTGGCACATCTCTTCTTTGTCTACCATCATCTTGGCTGTGGGAAAGCCCAAACGAAGCCGATGGATTGGCGGTACACTGCGCTCTGGACCAGCTTCTATCATATGGAGGTGGTTATCCCTGAGTCGCTGCTCGGTACCACTGTTGAGATGGGGTATCACCTAAGACCTCCCCCGTAAGTTTCATGGCTCTGGCAGCCACCAGTTTGGTCTGTCGTAGGCTGATTGGGACAGTAATCCCAACATGTGGATAGTCTGTTGCTGCCTTGGCTGCATCATCTGCCGCCTCATTTCCCCGGATGCCAGCATGGCTGGGGATCCAGTTCAATGTCGATCTGTTACCCTGAACTTCTAAGGCTGTCATTATGCTCAGGATCGATGTGATGAGGTGAACATTGTCCTGTGGTTGAGGATGGGAGAGGACATTGATTGCAGAGGTGGAATCAACATGTATGACAGGTCGGAGTCAATGTCGTAGAGCATGTGACAATGCCTGCTGAATCGCCACCAGCTCAGCTTGAAGGATCGTGCAGTGGTCAGGGAGTCGCCAGCCTTGTGTGTGACCATTGTGGTACAGTCCAGCTGCTGCTCTCTTCCTGTCAGGGTCGACAGAACCATCTGTGAAATACACTGCACATGTGCCCCCCTCTGCCAGTGCCATGCTTGTCTCAGCATGATTGCTGAGGGTGTCTTGACTGCAGAGACGCTTAGAGATGGGTAGCTGCATGATGCAAACATCGGCTGGATCTGGGTGCCAGGGAGGTGGTGGATGGTACCCAGCAACAGGAAGGTCACAACTCTTCTCAAGGAGTAGTTGTATAGGCAGCAGCTTCCGCCCAGCAGCACAAAACGAACGAATCCAGGAGTAGTCCGTGAAGAGTGTGGGATCTTGTGCCATGGTTGTCAATATCCGTCTCCTTAGTGGGGTACTTGCTGCCGGTGCAGAATCGTGGCCACTTTGCAGGCGTTTATGTATCTTACTCTGTCAGCCAAGGAAGGAAGCCGGGCCTCAGATCTGAGACATACTGTGTTGGTCCAGATGGGAGCCCCAAGCATAGTTCTTATCGCCTGGTTTTGTACGACCTCCACCCTTTGCCTGCTCTGCGGGAAGAGATGAGCTAACGCCGGTGCACCGTAGTCAATGAGCGAGCGTATAGCTTGTATATAGTACAAGCGAAGTACATCTTTGCTTGCCCCTGCACGGTGCCTCGTCATGGCTCTCATGGCGTTGAGTCTGAGTAGAGCACGTGACCTGACATACTCGGCCTGTTTCTGAAAGGTCAGCTTTTTATCAATGTAGATTCCCAAGTACAGGTAGGAGCCTGTCCACTCAAGTTCTATATCCTGAATACGTAATCTATTCACAAGATCTGGTCCCTTGAACATCATTGCAAGAGATTTTTCGGCCGAGATCTTGAGGCCTAGTTCCTTGCAAGACTGCGTAATTAGGTCCAAAGCTCTCTGAGCCTGTCGTTCTAAATTGCCTTTCCCATTCACTATGAGTGCAAGATTATCAGCATAGCTGAGGAGCTGTGTACCACTATGAAAGGGAAGGCTCACAAGTTCCTGCATAAGGATGTTAAACAGGGTAGGACTGAGCACACCTCCTTGTGGCGTACCGTTTTCAAGGGATTTAAAGGAAGAGTAGTGTCCCTGAAAGCTGACACAGGCCCGCCTGCCCCTAAGGTAGGACTCTATCCAGGCCAGGAGGCGTCCTTTGATTCCCTTCCGAGCTAGCATTGCCAGAATTGCTGTGGGGCTGGATAGCTCAAATGCCTTTTCAAGGTCGAGGTAGACGACGATACTAAGTTTTTTGTTACTATCAGCAATCTGGCTTAGTAGAGTGGTTATGCACTCTGCTGTACCCACTCCTTCGGTGAAGCCAAATATGTGATGATGAGAGGGTCCAAGTTTCCATAGGAGGCGGTTTAACACCATCCTCTCAGCAGTCTTGGCTAAGCAGCTGGTCAGCGATATGGGTCTCATACTGCCTGGGTCCTTGGGCTTTGGAATTGGTACGATGGTAGCTTTCTTCCAAGCTGCTGGGAGTGTCCTGGCCCTCCACGACTTGTTAATTACGTCTAGTATGGCCTCCCATCCACTCTGCCCAGCCCGTGCAATCATGGAGTATGTAACACCATCGATGCCCGGGGCAGTGTCACCTGTGTTCTTAATGGCACGTCGGAGTTCCAAGTCCGTGAGGTCTTCATCAGTCACATCTTCCGACTCACATGCAGCTTGTATCGTTAGCTGGCGCTGTGGCAGAAGATCCGTCTGTATATTCCGGATGTCCTGTGGGAGCTGAGTGGAGGCTCCCCTGGAAGTGAAAAGCTCCACTAGTTTCTCAGCTTCCTGGGATGGGTTCGGGTGTGCTGGTGGCCTCGGCTTGCTCTTGCCAGTTGCTATGTTGAGCTTGCCCCAAAATCTCAGATAAAGTGGTGTGATGCCCGAATGTTGAGCACCACTCCAGCCATTTCTCAGTTTTTACTCTGAGAGAGACTCTGCGGGCATGCTGCACAATGGCTCACAGAGTATTCCTGTTCTCTGCCGTAGGGTTACGCCTGTATAGCTTCCTGAAAGAGTTGATGCGGTGGTTCTGCTCCCGCACCTCGTCGTTGTAGAACCACCAGTCTCTTTTGTGAGTGCGTCCTGCGTACTTCTTTGGAATTGCGCACTCTGCTGCCTGGGTGAGAACAGTGATTAGCTCCTGTTCAGCCGTACCACAGTCTTCAGATAGAGTATGTGGACCACCAGTCATGAAGATAATCTTGGAACACCTTCCAGTTGGCCCTCTTTACGTCCCATCTAGGAGGCAGCACAACTGTGGGAGGCCTGTTGATGTTGAAGGTGGTGATCACTGCAAAGTGGTCACTGACATGGTGAGGATGAGTTTCCCATGTGGCTCTTGCTGCGAGTTGTCTTGACCCGAAGGTAAGGTCAAGGCAGCCACCCAACAGGTGTGTGGGGTCTCCACTGTTTAGCAACTTTACCTCTGGAATATCGTGTAAGAGCATTGCTATGTGTCTGCCAGCAGCATTGGTTGCTGAGTGAGAGTGCAGCATTGGGTGATGTGCGTTGAAATCTCCACCCACAATAATACACTCAGTGCGTGCTAGTGCGAGGAGCTCTGCAATGTCGAGGGTGTGTCTTGGGTTCTTGTAGATGTTATAGATGGTAATGGGCGCCCCAGGTATGTGCACAAGGATGGCCTGTACCTCGACATCCTCCCCACTGTCCACAGGGTTGGCTATAACCTCGTGAGGTATTGTATTGGATACAAATATAGCTGTGCCTCTGCAGTGAACGCCCGGGTCCATGTGCCGAAAACACCCAGCAAAACCGGGTAGTCTTGGGCACATAGTCGGGACAGTCAGAGTTTCTTGTAGCAAGACGATGTCAACCCGATCCCGAATTAATGCTTCCAGCAAGAGGTGCTGTTTGCCCCTCAGGCCCTGAATGTTCCATTGTAGGACCTTGAGGGTGTGATTTGGTACCGAGGTTATTCCATCGCTGTTGTTTCCTGAGCTGGAGACTGAGTCCTGCCCGCTCTGAGAACCTGGAGAGAGAGGCAGCGTGTCTCACGCTTACATGAGGCATCACGTGACGTCACACATGCTAGCCACTGGGCCTAGTAAAGGGGTCATCTATGTAAAACATATGGATGGTACTATGATACTCAGATAACATATACATATACAGTGGATCAGTAACTATGGTGACAGCTCGGTCATGTTAAGTATGTCATCTCGACATACCATACAATGATAGGCTGAAGAGGTAGGTGGCTCTGGGCTGATTTTATACAATAGGAGAGACATATGTAACTTAGAACTAATGGATGGTATATTAATGGGTGGTTTCATAATGGGTGTTATCGTAATGCATTACGAATTAAAGAAACAATCATAGTACAATAAAAGATGGAATTGATCGACCGATCTGTATTCATGCACTCTATGGATTTTGAGGAAGAATATATTTTTACAAAGGTGAAAGTAATGAACTGCAAAGGCAGACCAGGCGGGCATATTTCATACTGCTAAATCTCAGAATTCGGAGGGAACGTGAACAGACACACACACAAAAAAAAATTCTTGGAACTAATCAGCTAGTAACAAAAACACACAGTTGACAACTTCATTCAACCTGATCATCTAATTATACAGGCTATGTACATTTAAACCCAACTCTGCGAGGGTAAGATTTACATATGCAGAATGGTTATCGTCTCTGGGAGGATCGAATTCTTTCGCAATGGCTAACACATGCCTTGACTAAAGATACTTGGGGGTTTCTCATTACTTGTCGTGTACACAAAGAATAACGACATTCAGGTTGATCATCTGACTAAGTGTTAGAGGTAGAGGGTACAGAGTCAAGAGGATTGTCAGTGTCTGTCACATTAGTCTGGGTAGAAATATCATCCTCTACACCGCATATTAACTTCATATGATCTAAATGCGATTCCTTATACTCACCAATACTAATTTCTCTAACTTTATACTTATTGCTATTGATATGTTCAACTACTCGATAAGGACCAACAAACTTTTGATCGAGCTTAGGCATTGCGGATGTTTTGTTGAAGTTAGTCAGCATTACTCTCGAACCCACTTCAACTTTGGTCGGCTTAGCACGGCTATTAGTTACTCGTGTAAATTCTGCTGTTGACTTACGAAGTGTCTCACGGATTCTTCTAAAAACACTTTGAGCTAAGCTGGTACGAGTTGCTATGAAATCATCAGGGTTGTAATTGGGTTTCGGTGCAGAATATAACAACTCATAAGGCAAACGCTTGTCTACACCATACAACGCATAATGTGGAGTGTCACCTATCAAAGCATTGTAAGCAGAATTTATGGCACATTGAACATCAGGTATAACTTCATCCCAAGTTTCAGGACAGGACAGGACACGATTCTGCTTCTGACTCTCGCCTCGGCAGGTCATAGCAGCTCTCCTTACTTGTTCAGTCTCCCTACGATCCATCCCCGTTGGGGAGGGGAACCTCTACCATCTCCACGATGTCTGTCGTCGACGACGCCACGAAGCTCGAACTTGCAACCTCACTTAACACTTGTCTTCACGCCAAATTCTCCAAGATTACTTCACTGAAAGAAGCTTTCATCGTCACCTTTCTCGATGATGCTGAAGCTGACAAAGTACTTACACCTACAGCCATGAAGACATTAGATAACCGCGCTTTTACCATCTCCACGTCACCACGTGCAAAACGCTCTGTGTTCATGAAACGTCTTGACAGGCTAATCACGAACATGTCTATCGAGGAAATTACGTCATCACTTAAAGACCTCAACACTTGGGCCAAGATTGACTCTGTTGTAAAGATCCCCAACGCTTCCTCGATGCTCAAGGTCACGTTTCTGGACGTTACCATGGTGACCAGAGTACTGCCTGATGGCCTGGCCGTCTCTTACTACTTCATCAACCCTCGACAGATTGAGCCTGAACGATTCACTTACATAACACCTTGTTGGACATGCTACTCTTATAGCCACTCTACTGCTGATTGCCACGTGAAGAATGAGAAGATATGTTCCACCTGTGGGTCTGCAGATCATGACTTTCGCTCCTGCACTTCCACTGCTGCTCCCACCTGCATCAACTGTAAAAGTGATCACCATACTCTTGCAGCCAAATGTCCAGTACGCAAGGATATCCTCTCTAAGAAAACTGAAAGAAGGAAACTAAGAAGTCTACTGGAAACTCTCCTACTTATGCTGCTATAGCTAGGCTTCAGACGACCACCACCAAAGATTGTACAAGCCACCCAGCAACCTCCACCACTCACAAGCCTTCTCCTCTACCAGACGATATTTCAAACAAAATTCTAACTACATGCCTGATGTATGCTTCAGCCGATGTTTTGAAGATTATCCCAAAATATCGTCAGTTTCGAGGCACCAGATGACTTGCAAGATTTGATTTCTGCAGAAGCCACCTGCTCTACTTCGCAATCCACCAATGAGAGACCACCACCTCCTCCATCCACCGCCACTGCCAAGAACCAATCAGAGCCCTCAATGCCTCACGTGCCTCCACCTTCCTCCACCAATGAGAAACCGCCTCCAACGCTCATCGACTTCACTTGTCGCTCACTCTAAGGATAAACAACACTATAATACGATACGTAGAGTCTCCTTCTTCACTACTCCTGAGTATCCTAAAGAAATGGATGCAAAGACATTGATCTCCCTCCTCCAGAGCGACGAAGTCAAGTTCGTCTGTAGACCATCACGTGCTCTCTTCCGTAGAGAAGTCATCAATCTCCTTAATGCTCCAGAGATCGACCATGACCGCAAATTTAGATTCATGACCATGCCAATACCGAATTTCCAGACTCTTTCTAATGGGACAATAGCATAACACACCTCAAGCCGACCTCCACCAATACAACTCATCCTGCTTGCTGCTTCTGACACCCCCCAGCTCCTGCCGCTGCCTTCGCCATCCTCTCCTAGTGAGCCAGGTACCGACATCATCCAAGCCTCTCCATCTAAGCCTCCAGTACTTCGGTACCACATGTCCCAAAGTGGTTGGGCCACTTGCCTTGATTCCTCCTCTCTTCCCCTCATTCCCATCCTTTTCCAGTATTTCCATCCTTCTTTGTGCTTCTTCCTTCCCATCTTACGACAGCTCTTGTCGTCTTCTTCGATTCGATTCGGTCCCAAGTTTCACTATTGGGATTGATAGCGGCTCTCAAGACATCAAGTACTTTCTTATTGGTTCGTTCCGCTAACCCACTGCTGGCAGGATGATGAGAACAATGGTGGATTTAGAGATCTTGTACAAGGTAACACAAATTTTCAAGAATCTCATTACAGAATTTACCTCCATTATCTGTTACTAGGGACTTAGGGGTGGTATGCAGATAATGCGTTCTTTAAACGCTATATCTACTGTCTCGGCAGTCTTATCTGCAATAGGAACTAACTCACAGTATCTGGTGAAATGATCTACCATAACACACAGATGCTTGTTACCTTGGAGGGAACATTGGAAATTGGTTAACAGATCTATGGCAACTCTTTCCCATGGTGCACTCGTGGTGGGATACACCTGGATAGGATTTGGGCCGTTGACATTTCCTTTATGCTGCATACAGACACTACATTTCTTAACATGCTCGGAAATATCAGTTGCCATACGAGGCCAAAAGTATTTCATTCTGGCTTGTTTTACTGAACGATCCATACCAGGGTGAGCAACACCTGGTACCTTTGATATACCTTTGAAGAGTTTCGAGAGTTTACCTACTCTCTGAGCCCGGTCATGGGCCAGGCTCGTCTGGTGCTTGCCTGGTCAACCAGGCTGTTGCTGCTGGAGGCCCGCTGCCCCACATATCCATCACTGCCTGGTTGATCTGGCACCTCGTGAAGATACTTGTCTAGTTTCTTCTTGAAGGCTTCCACACTTGTTCCAGCAGTGTTTCTGATATCCTCTGGTAAGATGTTGTAAAGTCTGGGATCCCGGATGTTGATACAGTGTTCCATTATTGTCCCCACCCACCCCTGCTCCTCACTGGGTTTATTTTACATTTCCTCCCATATCTCTCACTCCAGTATGTTGTTATGGAAGTGTGCAGATTTGGGACTATTACAACCCAGGAGTCCAAATGGCCTGTTAATCCTGGGTGTAAAGGGAGCAAAATAAACACAGCAGAAAACTTTTGACTTATATTATCCATCACCAATTTAGAACAAAAGTATGTACACTATGTACAGCAATAGTGCACTCCACAGTAAGCAAGGCAGAAAAGAAGCCACTAGAGAGCAGACCGTGCTTCAACCAGCTCTAGAATGGGAATGACAAGGGCAGACAGGAGAGCGGTACCCACATAACCTCTGCAATTGCCAAAACCATCTTCTCATTGGCTGGAACCTGGGTACTGGTTGAACGACGGGGCCCCATCGTCAGCCCTCAGTCCCCTGGTTCACTGGTTGGGGGAGATAGCCTGTAAATGAGGGTGTGTACATGCGCCAAATAAAGGTTGCGTACTCTTTGCATGCCACACCCCCACCCCAAGAAGGCTCAGGATTAGGCTGCCACCTCCCAGTGGTAACCGTGCCGCCATGGCACAAAATAATGGGACTGTCTTTCCTCTCAACCATCCAACTCTTAGATAGAGCTCAGCTTTTCTCATTACAAAAAGCCAAACCCTAAACTCAGAGTGAGACAGCAGACAGTTGGGCTAGCTTAGGTCCAAGACACGGGCGGATGGTAGCCCGCATCCCCTCACTAAAAAAAAAAAAAACCACACCAGGGGATAAAAAAAAAGAGCTTGGAAGGGATTACCATAAGTAACCTAACACATCCTAACTTAACATATAATTATAAATATTGTTAGACTCTAGATAAAGAGTCTGCCAACATATTTTCTTTGCAGGCAATATGTACAATTCTGAGAGAGTAGGGTTGCAGTCGTAGACTCCATCTCATGAGCCTCATATTGTGGTTCTTCACGGCTTGGAGATATACTAGAGGGTTGTCATCACTGTAGACATCACGTGACCACCTGTGAAGTTTGTCCCACGTACACATCAAAGTGCTCCAAAACCAGTACCAGCACGAGGGCTTCTTTTTCAATGGTAGAGTAAACCCTCTGATGCGGCTGGAATTTGGCAGAGAAGAAGGCTACAGGCTGCAACTCCTTGGCCCCGTTTTGCAATAGTACTGCCCCAACCCCAGACTCAGAAGCATCAACCTGTAGTGAGAAAGGTTTGGAGAAGTCTGGAGACAAAAGAATGGGTTGCAGTACACAATAATCATTTTGCTTTGTCAAACGCATCCTGAGAACTGAAGTCAAATAAAGAGAACTTTGTGACTGGTAAAAGAGGTAAGAGGGGCTACAATTTTCTGAAAAATTCTTACAGAATTTTCTGTAAAATCCTATCATGCCTAGGAAAACGTTGAAGAGATTCCCTATCATGTGGAAACTGGATAATCTTTAATGGCAAAAAAATTTAGCAAATTTAGGAGTAACTTTACACTACCTACTTCATGACCTAGAAAAGTAACAGTGGCCTGGCCAAAGGAAGACTTAGATAAATTTTAAAAGTTAAATGGGAACTCTGAAAGGTCTCAAAAGAGCCTTAAGTCTAAATAGGTGTTGATCCCAAGTATCAGACACCACAACAATATCATCTAGGTATGCTGCCGTTGCCTTCAAGTCCTTTAAATAGCCTGATGATAAGTTTCTGAATGAAGAGGGGGAGTTTTTTCATTCGAAAGGAGTAACTGTATATTGATAATGACCTCCTGGAATTACGAAGGCAGAGATTTCCTTCGCCTTATCATCAAAGGTACCTGATGTAACCTTTAAAGGAAATCTAACTTGGACACAAAAGTAACCTTACCCACAAAGTCGATTACGTCATCCAGACGAGGAAGAGGATAAGCAACTGTGATTGTGACCTCATTCACCTTACGGTAGTCTGTACACATACGAAACCCTCCATCAGTTTTTTTAACAAGGATGCACGGTGAAGCCCATGGACTAGACTCCTCCTCCACTAACCCATGCTCTAACAGAAATCCACTTCCTGCTGAAGTAGCCTCTGCTTTCAGGATTAGCTCTGTAGGGGAGAGTTTAATAGTTTAGAGTTTCCCACATCTACATCATGATAACCTAACGTACATTTTTCGGCACATCCGAAAAAATGTCAGGGTATGACTGTAGAAGCGCAGTTAAACTTGTTGCTTGAGTTTCAGATAGCCCCACCATTAAAGGGCTAGGGTCCTTGAGGAGGACAGAGTTTGGAAGTTTGACATTAATTTCAGAAATAGAGTGCAAAGAGTCAGAGTCTTCCTCAGAGGTAGAGGACAGAGTCATTACTGGGACTTTATCTGGTGTATGAAAAGATTTTAATTTATTAATGAGGTAAGTTTTAGTTTTTGAGGTCTTATCAAGGGGAGCTACCACATAATTTACATCAGATAATTTACTTACAATTTGCATAGGTCCCGTAAATCTAGCTTTCAAGGTGTGGCCAGGTATAGGTTCCTGCACCAACACCTTGTCTACGGGCTGGAAGGAGCGGAAATTGTGCATTTCTGTCATACCTATGTTTCATCTTATTTTGAGCTGCCTTTAGGTTAGCCTTGGCTAACTGACGTGCAACCTGCAACCTTGAAGACGGGTTGTAGAGTGTTCAGCTAACGTCTTCTCCCATCCATCCTTCTTTGAGCACCCGAAGAGGACCTCGTACATTGTGCCCAAAGATCAGCTCAAATGGACTAAACCCGGTAGATTCTTGCACCGTTTCTCGTACTGAGAACAGCAACAAAGGTAGTGATTCATCCCAGTCTGTAGGAAAATGCATGCAAAAAATTCTCATCATGGTTTTTAACGTCTGATGGAATCTTTCCAAGGCGCCTTGGGACTGAGGATGATAGGCAGTGGATAAGTTGTGGATTATCCCTAACCTTGTTAATGCTTCCCTAAATGCTTTGGCAGTGAAGTTAGTAACTTGATCACTTTGAATAGTTTTAGGAATGCCAAAACAAGAAATAAATCTGGTTAAAGCTTTGAGAATAGCTTCAGTATTAATACTGCGCATGGGAATTGCTTCAGGGTATCTGGTTACTTTATCCATAATGGTAAATAAATACTGATTTCCAGACTTTGACCTAGGTAGTGGACCTACACAATCTATAATAAAATCTGCAAAAGGTTCTCCATCAGCAGGTATAGGTTGGATAGGTGCAGGTTTAATGGAATGTCCAGGTTTCCCTACTTGCTGACATTCTCGGCAACACCGGATATGATTCTTCACATCCTGCTTTAATTTTGGCCAATAAAATTCTTTTGTGATCCTATATAATGTTTTAGTAATTCCTAAGTGACCTCCTAATGAAGTATTGTGAGCTATATTCAATATTTGAGGTCTAAACTTTAAAGGAACTACTAACCTGTCAGACAATTGCCGGCCCTCTATCTCCTTACCAGTCTCAGTGCAGATCAAATAGTCATTTTTAAGTTTATACTTGACTGGATGATCCAAAGAGGATTTACCCATGGCTGCCTGGAAAGCGAAATTTAAAGAAGGGTCCTTTCGTTGTTCCTCCCAGAAGGACAGTCCCTCGGACATGGAAACAGAGATTTCTGGCAATCCTGCAACCTTGGAATAGGAAGGCTTGATCTGGGTCTGTTCACTTGATGTACGAGGCCCCGGCCGGTTTTCCTCTTAAAACAACGTGGTTATTCCGAGATCGGAGTCGTCCAAGGATAGGTTAACATTCTCGCCAGACAACCTTTGGGATGTTGCCCGAGTTATGGCCAACACCGGAGAAGAATTAATCATTATGGATTCAGGACATACACTAGCAGTGGTAATGTTATTACCCAGTAATAACATGGCATCTTTCATGGGAAATCCTTCGGATACACCCACAGTCAAGTACCCAGTGCAATATTTGCACTGTACATAAATTTTATGCAAAGGGACAGAATATATAGCTCCTCCAAATGCTTCCAACAAAAAAGTGAAATTTAAGGAGGTATTCTTTGAAAGGGGTAATATTCCCTCTCTTATAAGTGAGCAATATGCTCCAGTATCTTTAAAGGTTTTGACTTCAGTTGTTTCGGAGTTTTCCTGAAGGAAAATAAGACTTACAGTCATAAGGGGAGATTCCTTTTTCTACTTCTTTCAAGAACATGTTACTAGGGATATTAGAGATTTTCCCAATGGGTTGGGGTTTATGGGGTCAGTTGGGATGGATGTGACCTACTTTATTGCACAGGTAGCAGATGACAGGTTTGCCCTTAACTCCCTGCTGATGTTGCAACTGGTGTCGCTCTGGCTGGTGTCTTTCTGGATACTGTTGTCCAGTTGCACGATGTTGAGTAGTTTGTCTCTCACCAGGTGGACCATAAGTTGAGAAGCGTGGCTCACCAGGTGACTTAGTTGGCTGACGTAGACGTTCTCCCTCCGGCTGGCACTTCATCCTCCAAGGTTGACGATCTCTCCTCATGCCAGGCTGTTGAAAAGAGAGATGGGACCGCTCGGACAAGGAGCGGTTAGTTTCAAAGGTATCAGCCAACCTGGCTGCCTCCAATGCAGTGGTTAAATCACGATCCTGCAGAAAGACTCGAACCTCTGGTCCCACAGACTCCAGCAGGTTGTCAACCAGAATAAGCTGCACAAGATCATCGAAGGTAGCAACACCACTTGCTTTATACCAGTTGGTAAAAGCTTTAGTCTGCTGTCGCGCAAAATCAACCAGGGATTGACCAAGCTGTCGTCTGCCTAACTTGAAATTTTTCCGATACTTAGCTTGGATACAAGTATATGCTCTCAAAACTGTGGTCTTCACCACGTTATAATCGGAAAATTCAATGTCGTTTAACACTGACATAAATTCCTGTGCCTTGCCAAACAATGCTGTGTGAACCAACAATGCCCAATGCTGTTCCGGCCACCTCAAGGCTAGAGCCTGATTTTCAAAAGCTTCGAAAAATTGTTTTGGTTCGGTCTCATTGAAGCAGAGAACAAGCTGTACTGCTTTCTGTAAACTAAAGTCATTTACAACTTGCGATAACTGCCTTCTTTCTTTTTCCCTATCGAACTCTTCTTTAGCAAATGCTCTCTGTTCCCTAGTCTGCTCAAGAGTGATTTTTGCCAGCTCAAGTGTCAACGCCGCTGATTCACCTTGAGACAACCCTGCTGCACTAGATTGACGATTTTGTTCCGTTGATGTATCATCTTCCTTCTGCGAGAACATAAGAGTTTTATTCCTAGCTCCCGCAGAGGGAGGAGTCTGATGTGCCATCTCTTCTTCCCGAAGTTTGTCAGTGATCAGTGAACGCAGTTGCGCAGCTGTGAGAGTGCGTTCGTAATCAATGCCAATGAAACGAGAAATTTGCCAACAACGCTGTAGGAACAATTTAGGCAAGTTAAACAAGGTATATGCCGACTCCAGACGTCTGACTCGTCTAGGTGGCATACCCCGATGTATAAGTTATTTGCTATGTGCAGTACGATTGCAGAATACCCCAACGTAACATGTTATTTGCAGAACACGCTTAGCTATGCACAGTACGATTGCAGAATACACATACGCTTACAAGGTGGATACGCAATAGCAAAGCTGACTGCAAAATCTTCACACCGAACAAGGTAGCAGCGAGCTGTTGAACGATCATACAATAGCATGGCTGACCATAGCAAAGCAACTGACACGCAAAGTTTATAAAGCGTTGGCAAAGCTAATGCAATGCCAGACAGCAAGCTACACAATGTTCCTGCTTTTAGCATCACCCTAGGCTCAACCCTTTCTCTAAGTCCAGCTCCAGCTCTCGGGCAGGCTACCCATATTACAACCAAGGAGTCCATATGGCCTGTTATCCTGGGTGTAAAGGGAACAAAATAAACACAGCAGGAAACTTTTGACTTATATTATCCTTCACCAATTTAGAACAGAAGTATGTACACTATATACACTATATACAACAATAGGTATTAGTGCACTCCACGGTAAGCCAGGCAGAACAGAAGCCACTAAAGAGCAGACCGTGCTTCAACCAGCTCTAGAATGCGAATGACAAGGGCAGACAGGTGAATGGTACCCAAAACACCTCTGCGATTGCCAAAACCATCTTCTCATTGGCTGGAGCCTGGGTACTGATTGAACGATGGGGCCCCATCATAAACCGTTAGCCCCTGGCTCGCTGGTTGGAGGAGAAAGCCTTTCAATGAGGGTATGTACTTGCGCCGAATAAAGGTTACGTACTCTTTGCATGCCATAATCACCATATCCTACACTTCCACGCCACCCATCACCATATCCTACACTTCCTCACCACACATTACCGCATCTTAAACTTCCACACCACCCATCACCATATACTACATACGCATTTCCACATCACACATCACTATATTCTACATATCCACACCACCCATTACCATATCCTAAACATCCAAACCACACATCACTATATCCTTCACACACACATCCACACCTCCCATCATTATATCTACATTTCCACACCACCCATCTCCATATTCTACACATCCACTCCACCCATCACCTTTCATATCCATTCTGTAATACGGTGACCAAAACTGTGCGGCATAATCTAAATGAGGCCTTACCAAAGATATAGAGAGTTGAAGAAGAACCTGAGGACTCCTATTATTTATGCTTTTTGATATGAAGCCAAGGATTCTATTAGCTTTATTGCGAACACTTATGCACTGTTGTCTTGGTTTCAGGTTACTGCTAACCAGAATTCCTAAATCTTTTTTGAAATCCGTAATATTAAGATCTACATAATTTAGTTTATATGTGGCATGGTTATTTTCCTGTCCAACATTTAGAACTTTGCATTTGTTATAAATTTAAAATGCATCTTCCATTCTCCGCCACCCGCATCAGTCCCTTTAAATCTTCCTGGAGTGCTTAATGTCCTTGTCAGAATGAATTCGGGGCCCATTTTGGTGTCATCGGCACACTTGTTATGTCGCTCTTTATGCCCTTCGGTGTCGTTTATGTAGATTTGGGGAAAAACAAAAGGGGGGCCCAAAACTGACCCTGTGGGAAAACCGCCCCCGGGACGCTTCCCCCTTGAAATTTCCCCCCATTTATGCCAAACTCTTGCTGCCTATTTGTAAAAATTGCCTCTTTCCAGGAAAAAAATTTTTCCTTCCCCCCCCTTTTCCCTGTGCCTTAATTTTCCTCCAAAAGTCTCTGATGTGGGGGGCCCTGTTTAAAAGCCTTTCTAAAGTCCTAAAACAATATATATTTTATTACCCTGATTTACTTCCTCAAATCCTTAGTGAAAAAAGTTAATAAATTCGTAAGGCAGGGAAAGGGCCCCTTTTTAAAATCATTTTTTTAGATTCGTTTGATTAATTTTGCTTTTCAAGGTGGCTACGAATTGCCCTCGGCAATTACTGATTCCAAAAATTTTTTCCCCTAAGAGGTTAGGCTAATTGGTCTATAGTTCAAAAACCCAAGGACCTTTTACCTGCTTTGGGAAAAAAGGTATCACATTTGGCCCTTTTTCACTTATTGGAAAAAAACCCTTGGGTTGGGTATGTTGAAAAAATTAACCCAAAAGGTTTGTAGGGTCCTCTTTTTCTTCCTTTAGAATCCCTTTCATACAGGGGTTTATCAGGACCTGGGATTTGTTAGGGTTTTTTTTATTATTTTCCTTTGGGAAACCCTGTCAAATTGGACCCCAAATTTTGCCCCCAGTTTTTCACCTTTCCCGTTCTAAAATAATTTTTTATTTCGGAATATCACTAGTATTTCCTGTTTTAAAAAAATGAGAGGAAGTATGTGTTAAAAAAATTTTACAATTTCCTTTTTCACTTTTCAGTGAGCTGAAACCCCAAATAACTTTTGAGTGGGCCTACTTGTCCCTGATCTTATTATGTATACCCGAAAGAATCCTTTGGGTTAGGGCTTGTTCTCTTGCAAATTTAACCTTTATAAACTCTCTTTTTCTTTTCTTTTTCCCTTTTTTATTTCTCTCCCTTTTTTGAATAAATTGATTCTTAATTTGCACCCTTTCCCTTTTGATTTTTCCTATATTTTGCCTTCTTTTGACCAAAGAGAGGGTTTTTAAATTTTTGTTCATCCATTTGGATAAAATTTTGCTTGATTGATTTCCCCATTTTGGGAAAAAAGTTGTCTGGCAGCTAGAAATATGCCTGGGAAAACGTCATAACGGGAAACATCACCCCCTACCCGACCCCTAGGCGGTCATTTCCCGTTTAGCCCACCCAAGTAATTTTTCGTTATGAAAACAGCCAAGCAGAAGTCGGGGCAGAGGGCTTGATTGCCCCTTATTTGGGGGAAATTTAATGGGTAATTTTAAAAATGAGGGTTTTTTTATCCCTTTTTCCCCCAAACCACGTTAACCTTAAAAATTATTAATTGAACGTTTCCCTGTGGCAAGAACCCAAATAAAACAGGTTATTTCCCCTAGTTGGCTCGGGCACAAACTGTTTTTAAAAAAATTTAAACCTAAAGGGATCAAGAAAGTCCCCTTTACTTAAAATTTCCGGGCAAAAAGCTCCAGTCAAAAGGGCCTGTTGAAAAACTCCCTTTTTACAACATTTTTGGATGGAGATGCCTTTCAAATTTCCCCATAGAAGTTTACAGCACTCCCCATCAAAATTTTTTTGGGGGGGCCCGGGAAATTTTACACCCAAAATTGGGGTTTTTGGCCCGAGAAGGGGGAACCAAAACCGATTCGTGGCGGCGCCCAAATTTTTTCGGGGAACACAAAAAAAATTTTTTTGTTGGGAATTTCTGCTTTCCCCCACCCTTCCGGGTTGGCCCTGTCGCGGGGGTTTTTATGCCTTGGTGCTTCGGGGCTCTCTTTCCCGTTGGGGGCCGGGCCTGGGGGTTTGCTTTTTTACTTGGGGGGGCCGGGGCCCGGGGTTTATTTTGGGGGGGGGTTAAGTTTTTTTTCCGGTTTGGGGGAAATGGGCCAAGGGAGGGGGGCCCGGCCCTTGCTTGGGGGGCCCCCCTGCCCCCCCTTTTGGGGTTTCTTACCTTGTCTATGGGTATTCCTACCAAGGGGACTTTTCCTTACCCTTTTCAAAACCCAATTCACCAAAAATTAATTCCCCACCCCTCCTTTCCTTAAAATTCCCACACCTCCCTTTTTCCACTTCCCCCCCCCCATTTCCAAAATTATCCCCACCTTCCCAACTTTAATCCCCTTTCCTACCTTCCCCCATTCCTTTCCTCCTTCCACACACCTTCCTTTCCTTAAAATTCACAACCCCCCCTCACTATTCTAAATTCCCATAATCACTTTCCCCACTTCCACCCACCCCCCTTATCTCCCTTCCACCACAAACCACCTTACCTCACTTTCCACCCCAACATCTATACCACCTTCCCCCACCTTTCCCAATCCTTACCTTTCCCTCCCCTTTCCTCCTTCCCACCCTTTCCTATTTATACACCTTCCCTCACCCCATCCCCTTTTTCCTCTTCACACCAAATCCATCAATTCCCTACCTTCCCCAACCTTCCTATCCCTTTTTCCCCACAAAACCCCCCCTTCACCCCCATAATTTCCCCCCTTTTTCACACCCCCTTTCCCCATATCCCAAACTTTCCCCCACCCCTCCCCCTATTTACCTTCCCCCAACCCCATCCTTTATTATTTTCCCCCTTTCCACCCCCACCCCCCTCCCCCATAACTCCACTTCCACCCACCCCTCACTTTCTAATTCCACCCCAACCCCCTTTTCCCCCCAAAATTCCTTCCAACCCCACCTCACTAAATTCCTCTTCCACCCCCCACCATCACCCCTTTCCCCACTTACACACCCCCTATCCTCCTTTCCACCACCCCCACTAATTAACTTCCCCCAAAACCCAATTCCCTTATTTCCAAAACCCCCCCCCACCCATAAAACTCCCCCCCAACAACACCATTTAACCCCATATTTACATTCCCACCCCCTCACTTTCCACCTTTCCCCCCCTCCCTCCTCCTTCAACCCCCCCTCCCATCCTCCCTTCCCCCCTCCCTATTCTCCTTCCACAAACCCCAACTATTCCTAACTTTTACCCCCTCCTTTCCCCCAAATTCCCCAAACCCCCTCTATACCTCTTTCCACCCCCTCCCAATTTTTTCCACCCCCACCCCCTATTTTCCTTTTCCCACACCCCTACTATTTCCACCTTTCCACACAAACCCTCAAACCCACTTCCCCTCCCTCCCTTTCCTCACTTCCCCCAAACCTAATTTTCCCCACCTTTTTACACCAACCTCACTTTCCTCCCATTCCACACCACCCTTCCCCTTAAACCTACACTTCCCCAACCCCCCTTTTACTTTCCTTTCCTCCCACCCCCACACTATATCCCCACTTTCCCCACCCCCCATTTACATTTTCCTACCCCTTTCCCCACCCCCACACTATTTTCCTACACTTCCCACCCCCATACTTATCCTACACTTCCCACCCACCCCCACTATATCTACCCTTTTCCCCACCCCCCATCCCCTATATCCCACACTTCCCCACCACCCATACTTTATCCTACCTTCCACAAACCAAACCCCCACTATATCCCCACTTCCCCCACACCCCTCACTATTTTTACACTTTCCACACCCCATCACTTTTATTACCCCGTTCCCCCACCACCCTTTAATTTTTAACCCCCTTCCACACCACCCCTCACTATATCCCACACTTCCCCCCCACCCACCTTTCCAACCCCCCCCCCAAAAAAATTAAATTAAACCAACCTCCTTTCAAATTCCCCCCCCATTTCACAGGTTTTTTTTTTTTTTTTTTTTTTTATTTTTACTTATTTCATTAAAACCCCTCCAAATTAATTTACCCCCATAAAACTTCCCCCTTCCCCAAATTTAATTTAACCCCTTGGTGTTTTGTTTTTTTTTCCTGTTGTGGTTTTGGTGGTTTTTGATTTTTGGGATTTGTAGTTGTGGGTTTTTGTTGTTATTTTTGTGGTTGTTGCTGCGTTGTTTGGGATTGGTAGTAGGTTGTTTTTGGGTTTTTGTTTTGGTTGGGTTTCTGCTGTTGGGTTTGGGATTTGTAGTTTGTGTTGTTGGGTTTTGTTTTTGGTTGTTGCTGTGTTGTTGGGTTTTTTGGGAGTAAATGTTGTTTTTGTTATTTTTTGTTTGGGTTTTTGTTATTAGTGTTGGGAGTAGTGTTGTTGTCGTTATTGTTGGGGTTGTTTTTCTGCTGTTTTTTGGTTTTTGGTAGTAGTGTTTTTGTTGTTATTGTTGTGGTTGTTGCTGCTGTTTTTTGGGTTTTTGGGGGGGGTGTTGTTGTTGGTTTTTGTTTTTTTGGGTTTTTGTTATTAGTGCTTTGGGAGTAGTGTTGTTGTTTGTTTTTGTTGTTTGGTTTTTTCTGCTGTTGTTTTGGGATTTTGGGAGGTTTGTGGGTTTTTGTTGTTATTGTTGGGTTTTTGTGCTGTTTTTGGTATTGGTAGTAGTGGTTTTTGTTGTTATTGTTTTGGGGTTGGTTTTTTATTAGTGTGGTAGTTGTGTTGTTGTCGTTTATTGTTTTTGGGGGTTTGCTGCTGTTGTTTGGTTTTTTGGGAGTAGTGTTGTTGTTGTTATTGTTGTGGTTGTTGCTGCTGTTGTTGGTATTGGTAGTAGTGTTGTTTTGTTAAATTGGGTTTTGGGTTTTTTTTTTTATTAGTTTCTTTGGGAGTAGTGTTGTTGTCGTTATTGTTGGGGGTTGTTGTGCTGGGGTTTGGGGGTATTTTTGGGTTTGGGATTGTTGTTTTTTGTTGGGTATTTTTTGGTGGTTTGGGAGTTGTGGAGTTGTTGTTGTTTCTGCTGCTGCAAAATTTTTGTTTTTATTGTGGTTGTGTTTTATTGAGGGGTTTTTGAGGTTGCTCTAATTTTTTTTTTTTTGCTATTTTTGTTGTTGGGGGTTTGGGGGTTTCTAGGGTTTTTTTTGTTGTTGTTGTTGTTGCGTTAGGGGTTTTTATTTTTTTTTGTTGTTTTTGTTTTCCGCTGTTTTTTGTGGGTTTTTTGGGTTAGTGTGAGGTTATCTAGTTGCTGTGATTTTTGTTATTTCTTTTTGTGGTGTGGGGTGTTGTTGTTGTGGTGGTGTGTTTTGGTGGTCTGGCGGGTTGGTGGTGGTTGTGGTTGTGGTGGGGGTTGTTGAGGGGATATAAAGGTTTTTTTAATTGTGGTAGTTGTGGTGGTTTGGGGGGGGGTTGTGGTTGTGGTTGTTGTGGTGGTAGTTGGGCGGTGGTTGTGTTGGGTTGGTTTGGGGGGGTTGTAGGGGGGTCTGGTGGTGGAGGGGTTCAAGTAGTAGTGGTGGTTGTGTTTATTGGGTGTTTTTGATGATTGTGGTTTGTGGTGGCGGTTGAGGGGTTTGGTTTGGTGGGGTTTTGGGGGGGGGGGGGGCCCCAAATTTTGGCGGTGGTTGTGGTGGAGGTTGTTTTGGGGTTTTGGGGGGAGGTTTTTGTGGTTGTGGTTGTTGTGGTGGTGGGTTGAGTTTTTGGTAGTGGTTGTGGTGGGGGGGGTTGTAGTGGTGGTGGGGGGGTTGTGTTGGTGGTTGTGGGGGGTGGTTTTTAGGTAGTTGTGGAGGTTGTGGTGGTTTTTTAATCCCTTATATTGATGGTTGGGGTTTGTGGTGGTGGTTGTTTGGGGGTTTGTGGTGATGGTTTAATGTGTTGTCTTTGTGATTTGTGGTGGTGATTGTGCTTGTGGTGGGGTTTGTGCTTGTGGTGGATTGTGCTTGTTGGGGGTTTGTGGTGGTGGTTGTGGTGGGGGTTGGGGGTTGTGGTGGGGTTTTGCTTTTTGGTGATGGGGGAAAAGGGGTTTAGGTTTGGGGGTGGTGGTGTGATGGGGGTTGCGGTGGTGGTGGTTTAAAAGGGAGGTGGTTCTTGGTTGTGGTTGGGTAGGGGGTGTAAAAATCCCCTAGTGGGGGGTAATGGTGGTAGTGGTGTCCCCAACCATGGTGGTGGTGATGGTTTGGGGTGGTGTCTTCAATCCAAATGGGTTTGGGGGGAATGGTGGTAAATGGTGTCCACAACCAAAGGTGGTTTGGGTTTTTGTGGTTGTAGTGGTGGTGGTGGTGGTGGTATTTGTGGTGGTGGTTGTGGTTTTCGGTGGGAAGGGTGGTGGTGGCGGGGGATGGTGGTGGTTGGGGGGGCGCTTTTGGTGGTGGGGCGTGGTGGAAAGTGGGTTGTGGGGGGTGGTGGTAGTGGAGTTTGGGGGTGGTGATTGGGTGGTTGTGGTTTGGGAGTTGAGGTGGTTTGGGTTTTGGGGGTGTGGTGATGGGGGTGGTTTTGAAAGGTGGGAATGGCGTTGTGCTTTTGGGGGATGGGGGTTGAGGGGGTGGGGGGTGTGATGGGGCTGTAGTGGTGGTGGGAATAGGGAGGTGGGTTTTGGGGATTTTGGGGGTTTGGGAAGTGGTTTGGGGGTTGTTGTGGTTGCAGGGGGTGGTGGTGGGGGTATTTGTGGTGGGGGGTTGTTGGGTTTCGGTGGAGGTGGTGGGGGGCGGCCCATGGTTTGGGGGGTTGTGGTTGTGGGAGGTTGGGGGTGGGGGGTTGTGGCGGTTGTGGTGGTGGAGGAAATTGTGGTTGTGGTGAGGTGGTGGTGGAGGTGGTTGTTGGATTATGGTGGTTTGGGGGGCGGTGGTGGTTGGGTTTTGGTTGTAGTGGTGGTGGTGGTGGTATTTGGGGTGGTGGTTGTTTGTTTTGGTGGTTGTGGGGGTGGTGGTTTTTGATGGTGGTGGTTGTTTTTGGGCGAGGTGGTTTGGTTTTTTGGGGGTTGTGGGGGGTGGTGGTGGCAGTTGGGTGGCGGGGAGGTGGTTTTTGGGTTTTGGTGGAGGTGGTGGTGGGGATGGAGGTGGTAGTGTTTGTGGTGGCGGTTTGGGGGGGTGTTGGTGGTTGCGTGGTGGTAGTGGTGGGGGTTGTGGTGTTGTGTGGTGTTGTTGGTGGGGTTTTGGTTGTCGTGGTTGTGGTTTTATTGGTAGTGTTGTTGTGGTGGTTTGGCGTGTTGGTGGTGGTGGTTGTGGCTGGTTTGGGGGTGGTGGTTTTGGTGGTTTGCTTGTGGTGATGGTGGCTGTCGTGGTTTTAGTGGTGGAGGGGTTTGGCGGGGATGGTGGTGGTGGTGGTGGGTTTGGGGTGGTAGTTGTGCTTGTGGTGGGGGTTGTGATTGTTTGGTTTTGCTGTGGTGGTGTGGTGGTTGGGTGGTGATGGGTTGTCGTGCTGTGGTCCTGTTTGTGGTGGTGGTGGTTTTTTGTGGTTGTGCTTGTGGTGGTTGGTGGCTGTGTTGTTTGGGGGTGGTGGTCGTGGTTGTGACGTTGGCTTGTGCTATTGGTGGTTGTGGTGGTGGTGGTGGGGTGGAGAGCTGTGGTGGTGGTGATGTGGTTGAGGTTGTGGTGGAAATGGTGAAGGTGGTTGTGGTGTGGTGGTTTGGGGGTTTTGGTGGTGGTTTTGGCGGTGTTTTTGGTTGTGGTGGGTTTTGGTGGTGGTTGAGGTGGTGTTTGTGGGGGTGGTGGTGTTGGTGGTGGAGGGGTGTGGGGTGGTGGTTGTGGTGGTGGGGCTAGCTATGGGGGTTGTGGTGGTGGGGGGGTTGAGGTGGTTTTTGGTTGTGGTTTGGGGGAGTTGTGGTGGTGGCGGTGGTTGAGATTGTGGCGGGTGGGGTGTGGTGGTGGGTTTTTGCTGTGGTGGTGGTGGTTGTGGTTGTGATGTGCTTGGATGATTGTGGTGGGGTGTTGGTTGAGGTGGGTTTTAGTGGTGGGGTTGTAGTTGTGCATGTGTTGTGGTGATTGTGGTGGAGGTGTTGGTTGAGGTGGTCGTTTTGTGGTGGGGTGGGGTTTTTGTTGTGGTGGTGGTGGTGGCCCTGCTGGTAGTGGTGGTGGTTTAAGTGGTGATGGTGGTTGTGGTGGTGGTAGTGGTAATTGTTATGGTGGTTGCGGTAGTGATGGTGGTAGTGATTGTCGTGGTGTTGGTTTTTGTGGTGGTGGTGGTTTTGGGGAGTAATGGTTGTGCTAGTGGTGGTTAGTGGTTGTGGTGTTGGTGGTTGTGGTTGTGATGATGGTGCTGGAGGTGGTTGTTGTGATTGTGGTGGTGGTTGTGATTGTGGTAGTTGTGATTGTGGTGTTTGTGGTGGCGGTTGTGGTGGCGGTTGTAGTGGTTGAGGTGGTGTTGGTGGATGTGGTGGTGGTGGTTGTGGTGATCCTGGTGGTGGTTGTGGTGTTGTGGTGGTGGGGGTGGTAATGGTGGTTGTGGTGGCTGTGGTGGTTGTGGTGGTGGTGGTTGTGATAACGGTCTTCATGGTGATTGTGGTGGTGGTGGTTGTGGTGGTTGTGGTGGTTATGGTGGTTGTGGTGGTTGTGGTTTGGTGGTTGTGGTGGTGGTTATGGTGGTTGTGGTGGTAGTGAGGTGGTGGATGTGGTGGTGATGGTGGTGGTGGTGGTTGTGATGGTGGTAATGGTCGTTGTGCTTATGGTGATGGGGGTTGAGGTGGTGGGGTGTGATGGTGGCTGTGGTGGTGGTGGTGGTAATAGTGGAGGTGGTTCTTGTGATTGTGGTGGTGGTAGTGGTGGTGGTTGTTGTGGTTGTAGTGGTGGTGGTGGTGGTATTTGTGGTGGTGTTTGTGGCTGCGGTGGAGATGGTGGTGGCGGCGATGGTGGTAGTGGTGGTTGTGGGAGCGCTTGTGGTGGTGGTTGTGGCGGTTGTGGTGGTGGAGGTAGTGGTTGTGGTTGTGGTGGTGGTGGTGGAGGTGGTGTGATTGTGGTGGTGGAGGTGGTGGTTGTTGTGGTTGTAGTGGTGGTGGTGGTGCTATTAGTGTTGGTGGTTGTAGTTTTGGTGGTTGAGAGGTGGTGGTTGTGATGGTGGTGGTTGTTTTGGTCGAGGTGGTGGTTTTGGTGGTTGTGGTGGTGGTGGTGGCAGTTGTGCTGGCGGTGGAGGTGGTTGTGGTTGTGGTGGAGGTGGTGGTGGCGATGGAGGTGGTAGTGTTTGTGGTGGCGGTTGTGGTGGTGTTGGTGGTTGCAGTGGTGGTAGTGGTGGGGGTTGTGGTGTTGTAGTGGTGTTGTTGGTGGTTGTGGTTGTCGTGGTTGTGGTTGTGTTGGTAGTGTTCGTTGAGGTGATTGTGGTGGTGGTGGTTTTGTTGGTAGTGTTCGTTTGAGGTGGTTGTGGCTGTGTTGGTGGTGGTGGTTGTGGCTGTGTTGGTGGTGGTGGTTGTGGTGGTTTATGCTTGTGGTGATGGTGGCTGTCGTGGTTTTAGTGGTGGAGGTGGTTGTGGTAGTTGTGCTTGTGGTGGTGGTTGTGATTGTCTTGGTTGTGCTTGTGGTGGTGCTGGTGGTTCAGGTGATGGTTGGTTGTCGTGCTCGTGGTCTGTTCGTGGTGGTGGTGGTTCTTCTTGTGGTTGTGCTTGTGGTGGTTGTGATGGCTGTGGTTGTGTTGGTGGTGGTGGTTGTGGTTGTGATGATTGCGCTTGTGGTATTGGTGGTTGTAGTGGTGGTGGTGGTGGTGGTGGTGGTGGTGGATGAGCTTGTGGTGGTGGTGACTGTGGTTGAGGTGGTGGTGGTAGTGGTGAAGGTGGTTGTGGTGATGGTGGTGGTTGTGGTGGTGGTTGTGGCGGTGCTTGTGGTTGTGGTGGTTGTGGTGGTTGTGGTGGTGGTTGAGGTGGTGGTCGTGGTGGTGGTGGTGGTGGTGGTTGAGGTGGTGGTTGTGGGTGGTGGTGGTGGTGTTGGTGGTGGTGGTGGAAGTTGTGGTTTGTGGTGGTTGTGCTGGTGGTACTAGCTATGGTGGTTGTGGCAGTGCTTA
>NC_069401.1:115345901-115362628 GCF_026875155.1 Cherax quadricarinatus | reverse complement strand
TCCCCAAAAGTAAAAAAAAAAAGCCAAACAACATACTACTCTAGAATTCAAACATAAGGAGAATAAAAAAGACCTAAAAACACTCTCTCAGTTTCTGGGACCCAAAACCTGAAAAAAACCAAAAATTGTCCTAACAAAACCCTAATGAAACACACACATCCCACGACACAGTTAAAAAGAAAACGACTTCTTCTCAAACATAGGATCTAACTCGCCAGTAAAACCCCACATCCCAAATGTCCTGGGGGGACTACCTAATGGTAATTTCCCAAATTCCTTCTATCTTTCGTCTCTCACCCCCGGGGGAGAGGGGACGCAAGCCTAGTACTACACCGCCCCTGGGGGTGACCTTTAGCAACTAAAAGACAAAATGGCGTACCGAGGGGGACAAACGGATTAAACTGTTGTATACACGGTACGTGCACGCTTACTGGACAACGATGCATACATTGCCCCTGCTATCATCAGGGACCCTATGTGCCCCAACGGGGAAGATATGGTGTTGCCTTTGAAGGGATGCCCAGAGTATCCAAAAACTGAATCGACTGGCGTCTACGACAGACTTGTTGAAAAAACAGGAGGGAAGGGTGACGGTAAAAGGGGCAGTGGACGTCGTTAGCATGAGTATCCGGGTACTATACGGGGGGTAAAGGGTCGGAATTCCCTTTCGAGGCACGGCGTATAGTTACAGGAGTATTCAACAACTAGGGTAAAGTCCATTCGGCAACGATGGGATATGGACAGAAGGCCATATAAGGGACGACCTAGGGCTCTTATACCCTCAAAATGACGTTGGCTATGCCTTTTAACCATCCTACGTCATGTTGGTGGAGTCCAGGACGCAGGTTTTTGTACACTATGCCGCCAGAGAAAGACCTGTCGACTTTGTGGCTCATATGATCATTTTGGCAGCTCACTGTCCTAGAAGGCAGCCTACCGGGGCTCCTGGTAACGTTGGCAGTGGAGCAGAGACCATGCGAGTTGATGCCTGAGTTGGAGAGGTGGAACCAGTGACGAGTGGTCGATGGATGAAAAAGGTAGAACCGGGAAGTATCGACGGTCGGTACCTGTGTTACCATCCCAGAGGTGACAGGGAGGGGCCCCCATCGCCTGAGGACGGGTGAACGTGGAAGAGTCTAACCCAGGAGAAGTTGCTGATGCGGTGCTGAAGGAGTTCTTCGACGAAAAACGGTGGCCGGGGAGGATGGTCCTGAGAAGTCAATGAGATACAGCTGATGGTTGAGCAGCAGGAACAGGTAAAGGGGTTTCGAGGAATGCCAGAGAGGACATGGAAGTGGTGGTAGAAGTCAATCAGGAGGAGTGCAGGAAGTAGATTTTGTGTGTGAGTGAGAGCTCACGAAAAAGGACTGCGGGTGTTTTTTGACCTCGATGAGGTTTTAAACACCTGGGCAGAGCCCCGGGGAAGAATTTCATGGGTAGTTGTAGGGGAAAAGGTAGGCAGGAGTGGGTGTACCGGGGAAGATCAGTGGGGGGGGCAAGGAGGGGCTGGAGGCCAGGTTAGAAAAAAAGGATAAAAATGGTACAGGTACTGAGAAAGTGAAGTGAGTAAGATACAGCGGCATAGGGGTAAGCCCCCTCTTCTAGCAAATTAAAAGTGTGTCACAATAAATGTCAATGGGCTGAAATCTGAGGTTTAAAAAGGGTTTGGTTAGAGTGGTTTTTACGAAGGGTTTGATGTGGATGTAAAGTTTTTTGCAGGAGCATAACCATAGGTTTTGGGGGTGAATTTAGTTTGAGGGGTTATAAAATGTTTGTCAGTAATGCTTTTCAATTAAAAGGAGGGTTTGCAGTAGCTGTAAAGGAGACCACCCATTGCGTGTCATGGTTGGGAGGAGGGGGGAGGGGGGAGGGTTGTAAGGGGAGATGGGCACTGGGGGTAGGGAAATAGTTTCATTTGGTGTATATATGCCAGCATGTAACAATGTTAGAGTTAAAGTTGATTTTGTACGTGATTTTTGATGTATTATTTGCGGGGTTTACCTTCCATAACTGTAATTGGAGGTGATTGGAACTGTGTGATTAGGTAGGATTTTGACGCCGAGGGGGCAGGAGTGTTTTGGTGCACTACGGGATGTGTTGAGGGATGTAGGTGTTGTAGATGTGGTGGGCAGGGGGGAGTATGGTGGAGCACACGTTTATCGTGGGAATTATGGGCGAGGTTAGATAGGGTAATATGTGATGCAGGGGATTGGTGTGGGGAGAGTGAGGGCTTTTGATGTCGGTTTTTCGGGTCATAGGGCGGTGATAGCTGATCTGGGGGGTGGATGGTATAGTTCGCATATATGCTGGGTATTGGAAATTGAATGTGAGGCTTCTTTCAGGAGGGGATGAAGCTCATCCTTTGAGGAATGGTGGGGACAAATTTCTGGGAGGGTAGGGATGGTGGGATGGATTTGCTTGACTGGTGGGAGATGCGAGCAAAGACAGCAATAGCAGAGTTTTTTAGGATACGTGGAAAGGAACAGGCAAGGTGGAGATATGGTTTGCAAAACTACCTGGAGGGACAGCTGAATGCTGTTTATGACGGGGGGGAAGGGAAGATGTGCGAGGGGTGAGGTGGATGGCTTAAGGAGTAGGATTGAAGGATTACATAAGAAAGGTTTAACGCGATTAGAGTTAGGGCGGGATTAGAGGAGGTGTTTAAAGGGTGATCGACCATCAGGTTATGTTCCTAAGAAATTTGGGGAAAGGCAGATGGTGAACTACCATAGCGCATCTAGTGGTCGCTGATGGGGGGGGGGTTTATGTGGTGGGTCAAGTCTTACTGATACAGATATTAGTGGTTATGCTGATTATTGGTTTAGGGAAAAATGGAGGAGGAAAAAGGGAAAGTTGTCAGTGAGGAGGTATTTGGGGGTTTATGCAGAATACTATTGTATTGGACAAGAGGAACAGGAAATGCTGGAGGGTAGTATTAGTGAGGAGGAGGTGGGGGAGGCGGGGTTTACGGATGGGTCAGGGTAAGACCCCGGGCATTGATTGGAATACCGAATGATTTTTATAGAGTTTATTGGGAATGCATTAGGTATGGGTTAGTGGAAGTCTTGAATCATATGTGGAGCAGTGGGAGGATGGGGAAGACCCAGAAAACAGGGATCGTTGTGTTGGTGCCGAAGAAGAAGGATGGGAAAGTATTTTTTTTTTTTTTATATTTTTATTTAAAAGGACACAGTACAAGATATAAATAAATAAAAGAACACAATTATTAACCGTTTGAAAATACAATGACCACAAGTGTTACATTCATATTGTATTAAAGAATATACCATCACCGAACAATGAAACGAACAGGATAACACCTGCTCAGAAAATAAACCTACAAATCAGCATACGAAGGATAAAATTATACATTACTTAAACAAAGGCTAACCCAACCCTACAATAAAATTACAAAGACATACCACATAATACTTCCCGAAAAATAGCAGGAAACTCTTAACATAATTAAAGAGCGAGGAGAGCTCCAGCACCGAACAAAAAAAATTAGCAAAAACCAAAACTCAAAATTTTATGTCTGTGTCCACATAAATCAAAGTGCACAGTAAATATTATTTAACATACAAAAATTAAAATGATAAGAACATTAATTTAAACATTAGGCAAACCAAACCCGACAATAAACATTACATTGGTACATATCACAATGAAACTCCCCACATAAACACTGGGCAGGAAAACACCCTCAAGTAAAAGACATAACATTATATACGCAAGTATCAACCCATACAACTAACCAAAATCCTAACATAAGGTATCAAAACTGTCTAGTTAACAGGACATAAAAACCTTATCTCCCTATTTGAAACACTAGTACATCATTGCTGATTTTTTTTTTTTTTTTTTTTTTTTTTTTTTTTTTTTTTTTTTTTTTTTTTTTTTTTTTTTTTTTTTTTATATAAACAGTCTAAAAGATAATATATAAAAAAATTTAATTAGCATATAATTATATTCTCATTGCCTAAAGACTCGCCGCACTTACTTCGTGCCGGCACATACTACCCCCCCCCTTTTCCCTATTATCAATATTATTATACGGGGCCCGTATATCAGGGGAATAAAAATTCCTCATGCACATACAGTAGTCTTTAATTAAAAATATTGACATACAATTTTCGTACATGTTCCATCCTTTTTTTTCCCCAATAACACCATTGAACAAAACCAGTTTACAATCTCACAAAAACCCCCATTAAGGGCATCTCACAATAAAATTGTCCACTCCTAACCCTAATACCTCACTATTCATTATAATTCATATATCATTACATAACATGATAGGTACTTAGAAAAAGGTGTCTTATATGTGATTATAAAATTGACTAAGCCAAAGATCATGATTTCATATATAAACATAGCAAGAAAATTTTTTCCCACAAAGCAACTGTGCAGTTCACAGCACTTCGCAAACATAAGTTTATACAACGATCAAGTTAACTTGTGTGCTTGTCTTAACATCATTCTGCTCTAAACCCGAGATCCCAAGGTTTAGTCATCATGGTTTTTAAGGTTATCCTGTATGCAGTGAACATAACCATAGATTCCAAATCCTCATTCATCTCCCTTCCACTTATTCATAACCCTCCCACCATCCACACTACAAAGAACCCTAAACCAACCCACCCTCATGTGTCCCCCGGTAGGAGACCAACCCTTTGCCCGCCCCCTGGGTTCATGAGGGGGAAGGCCCCCCACAGTGAGATTCCGGTAACCCTCCGAAAAAATAAAATACCCACCTCCCACCATAGACTTGCCTATTCCCACACATAGTTCTATAAAATCTCGCTGCTAACGCTTTTATCCTCAACTCTCCCCTAACCTCCCTCATCCCCCAAGATACATGTAAATAATCCGTCATAACATCATTAAGGGTCTACCCACATCACCCGGGACCCCAGTTACATCCAACATTAAGGCCCGTAGGAATGGCCATTGCCCCCCCCCCCCCAAAAATCTGATAACTCTCAACATCCATAACCTCACCCCCCCCAAAGAGGACAAAATATACCGCATGAAAAGCCGTTTCGATGTCCCCACAATGCAAGCATGAGTCCTCTTCTCACAAGACCCATTTTATTATAACACATCCCTAGAGGCCAATATTCCCAAACAGAAAACGATTATACTAACTCTCGTACCCTCGCTGTTATTCTAAGCAACCAAACTTCCTCCATATGCCCTTATCCAGTCATATGTTGGATATACAGCAAGTCCCTGTAAGACACCCTTGCCTACCACGGCACCCACCATTCGTTTGACCTTAAAAGTGGACAAACCTGTTAACATGTAATAAAACCCTCAAAAATCCTCACAATACCCCCAAATCCCTTCCGCACCACCATCTTCGTGCATCCTCCCTTACCCTACCTACCCTGACTCCCCTGTTTCCCCCAGTCCGGATATATCTTGTTTAATATAAAAGCCTTTTCTCTATGACCCAATGACATCAGGGCCCAAAACCCCCACGTCTCCCCTCCGTCATCACCACGTCCTTGCTCAACCATGCCTCCCAAACCCCCACACTACCTTAGAACCTTCCTCTGGATTTCTGCAATATCCTCTGCTCTTAAAGGGAACCCTCAGCCATCCCCCACACCTTACTGTAAACCAGAGAGTTACCCCTAAAACTCTCTGCTGTAATGTTACGTCCCTAGCCCCTTAAGCCACCTAGCCTACCCAAAACCCTGCTCGTAACTAATTCCGAATTTATCTCCTACTCTCCTGCACTTCCTCCATGTACCATATTCCACAAACCTTAAATTTTGTCCACTACTGACCATCCCAAACCCTCCCCCAAGCCCCCTCCCACCCAATCCCCCACCTCTAAAAGTCTCGACTTCATTAAATAACTCTCCCTACCCGTGGCATCCCCAAAAATCTGAATGATTCCAAACCCAAATTTCCTTAGATCTTCCTCATGCCTTACCAACACAGTAGTATCATCTACGTACCCCACAATCCCCCCCCGCCCCCACCCCCCCTAATCCCATGTTCATTCATCACCTCATCCACCAGCCATAAAATGGATTCTGTACGCAGGCAAAAAAATAACTGAGAGAGTGGACAGCCCTGCCTCAAACCTTCTCCAAACATACTGGGTCCCCCAACTTACCATTAACCTGTACCCTAATAACTGCTCCCCATACAAGGTTTGCACCCATCTCACCACCTTCCCCCCCCAAACCCAACTGTTCCAAACAAACTTTTAAGAAATCCCTATTCACACAATCATACGCATTAGCCCAATCTAATCCAAAGTATTCCCCTCTGGTGCAGTCCTCAATAAAATCCCTTATGTGACTATGCCCGTCCCTCATACTTCTTCCCGGAATGCCAAACTGTCCCCCATGTACCACTGATCCTAGAACCTTCTTCAGTCTATTTCCCAGATTTTAGCATAAATTTTATAATCTGCACACATTAAGGATATTGCCTATAAAACATTCAAAATTTCCCATCCTTCTTCTCGGCACACCCAAAACGACGATCCTGTTTCTGGGTCTCCCATCCTCCCATGCTCCACATATGATTCAAGACTTCCACTAACCCATACCTAATGCATTCCCAATAAACTCTATAAAAATCATTCGGTATTCCATCAATGCCCGGCGTCTTACCCTGACTCATCCCGGAAACCGCCTCCCCCAAACCTCCTCCTCACTAATACTACCCTCCAGCATTTCCCGTTCCTCTGTCCCAATACAATAGTATTCTGCTAACCCCAAATACCTCCTCACTGACAACTTCCTTGTTCCTCTCCATTTCTCCCTAAACCAATAATCAGCAAAAACCACTAATATCATCTGTATCAGTAAGACCTTGACCCACCCAACATATCCTCCCCCCCCATCAGCGACCACTAGATGCGCTAGGGTAGTCACCATCTGCCTTTCCCTAAATTTTCCTAAAGGACATAACCTGATGGTCGATCACCCTTTAACACCTCCTCTAATCCGCCCTAACTCTAATCGCATTAAACCTTTCATTACCCAATCCTTCAATCCTACTCCTTAAATCATCCACCTCCCTCGCACATCTTCCCTTCCCCCCCCGTCATAAACAGCATTTAGCTGTCCCTCCAGGTAGTTTTGCAAACATATCTCCACCTTGCCTTTCCTTTCCACGTTCCTAAAAAACTCTGCTATTGCTGTCTTTCCCCGCACCCTCCCACCAGTCAAGCAAACCCATCCCACCATCCCTACCCCCCCAGCAATGTCTCCACCATTCCTCAAAGGATGAGCCTTCATCCCTCTCCTGCAGAAGCCTCACATTAAATTTCCAATACCCAGCATATATGCGTACTATACCATCCACCCGCAAAATCAGCTATCACCGCCCTGTGATCCGAAAAACCTACATCAAAAGCCCTCACTCCCCTCCACACCAATCCCCTGCATCACATATATCCTATCTAACCTCGCCCATAATTCCCACGAATGAACTGTGCTCCACCCCATACTCCCCCCCCCCCCTACCCACCACATCTTACTACTCCCACATCCCTTAAAAACACATCCCTTAGCGAACCTAAAACACATCCTGCCCCCCTCGGCGTCAACTTTCACCATCCTAATCACAAAATGTTCCTCACCTCCAAGTACATTATTAAAGGTAAACCTCCAAATAATACATCAAACATCACGTACAAAATAAACTTTGACTCTACTTTTACTTTGCGGCATTATACAAACAATGAACTACTCTACCCCACCCCCCAGTGCCATCTCCTTAAAAACCCTCCCCCCTCCCCTCCTCCCAACCCCATGACACGCAATGGCTGCCCCTTTTACAGCTACTGTACCCCCTTTTAATTTTGGCCAAGCAAGGACTGGGGCTTACCCCTAATGCGCTGTATCTTACTCCCTTCACCTTTCTCAGTACCTGTCCCATTTTTTATCCTTTTTTCTAACCTGTCCACCAGCCCCCCCTTGCCCCCCCCCACTGATCTTCCCCGTAACACCCCCCCCCCTGCTTGCCTTTTCCCCTACCACTCCCATGACTTTTTCCCCGGGTCTCTGCCCAGGTGTTAAAACCTCATCCTAGGTCAAAAGCACCCGCAGTTCTTTTTCGTGAGCTCTCACCACACACAAATCTACATCCTGCACGTCCCTCCTGATGGACTTCCCCACCACTTCCATGTCCCCCTCTGTCATTCCTCGGACCCTTCACCTGTCCCTGCTGCTCAACCATCATCCCATCTCACTTGACTTCTCGGGGACCATCCTCCCCGGCACCTTCTCTTCGAAAAACTCCTCCCAGAAACCGCTTCCCAGCAGCTTCTCCTGGGTAGACTCTTCCACGTCCACCTGTCCCTCGGCGATGGGGGCCCCTCCCCTGTCACCTCCGGAGGGTAACACAGGTACCGACCGTCGATACTTCCCGTTCTACTTCTTCGCTCATCTACCACTCGTCACTGCTTCCACCTCTCGCAACTCAGGCATCAACTCACATGGTCTCTGCTCCACTGCCAACGTACCAGGAGCCCTGGTAGGCTGCTTTCTAGGGCACTGTGCTGCCCTATGTTCATATGAGTACAGAGACGACGGTCTTTCTTGGCCGGCATAGTGTACAAAGACTTGCGTCCTGGACTCCACCAGCATGACATAGGCGGTATGGGCCTTTGCCAAAGTCATTTTGAGGGTATAAGAACCCTCAGGTCTTCCCTTATATGGCCCCTCTGTCCTACCCCATCGTTGCCGAATGGACTTTTCCGTAGTTATGGAATACCCCCCTGTATACTACACGCCGTCGCCTCGAAAGGGACATTTCTCACCTTCACCCACGTATAGTACCTGGATACGTCATGCAGAACAACTCCACTGCCGAGTTTCACTGTCCCCCTTCCTCTCCTGGTACTCGTCAACAAGTCTGTCGTAGACGCCGGTATGATTCAGTTTCAGGAAAACTCTGTTCATCCCATTTAAGGCAACACCATAAACTTCCTCGTTGGGGACACCATAGGCGTCCCTGATGATAGCAGGCAGCAATGTATGCATCGTAGTTCCAGTAAGTGTGCCACGTTCAGCTGTATACCAAAAAGTGTTAATCCTCTGTCCCACTCGGGACGCCATTTTTGTCTTCTAGTTGCTAAAGGTCACCACCAGAGGGCAGGTGTAGCTACTAGGCGTGCGTCCTCTCTCCCCGGAGGTCGAGAGACGAATGTGACGCCGGGCATTGATGGAATACCGAATGATTTTTATAGAGTTTATTGGGAATGCATTAGGTATGGGTTAGTGGAAGTCTTGAATCATATGTGGAGCAGTGGGAGGATGGGGAAGACCCAGAAAACAGGGATCGTTGTGTTGGTGCCGAAGAAGAAGGATGGGAAAGTATTGAATGATTATAGAGCAATATCCTTAATGTGTGCAGATTATAAAATTTATGCTAAAATTCTGGGCAATAGACTGAAAAAAGGGTTTTAGGATCAGTGGTACATGGGGGACAGTTTGGCATCCCGGGGGAAAAAATATGAGGGGCGGGCATAGTCAAATAAGGGATTTTAAATTTAGGGGGCTGCACCGGAAGGGGAATACTTGGATTAGATTGGGCTAATGCGTATGATTGTGTGAATAGGGATTTTTAAAAGTTTGTTTGGAACAGCTGGGTTTGGGGAGAAGGTGGTGAGATGGGTGCAAAACCTTGTATGAGGGAGCAGTTTTTTTAGGGTACAGGTTTTAAAGGTAGTTGGGGGAACCCCGTACTGATGGAGAGAGGTTTGAGGCAGGGCTGTCCACTCTCTCAGTTTTGTTTGCCTGCGTACAGAATCCATTTTATGGGCTGGTGGATGAGGTGATGATTGAACATGGGAATTAGGGGGGGTGGGAGGGGGGGGATTGTGGGGTCGTAGATGATACTACCGTGCTGGTAAGGCATGAGGAAGATCTAAGGAAAGTTTGGTGGAATCATTCAGATTTTTGGGGACGCCACGGTATGAGAGTTAATTTAATGAAGTCGAGACTATTAGAGGTGGGGGATTGGGTGGGAGGGGGGCTTGGGGGAGGGTTGGGGTGGTCAGTAGTGGACAGAATTAAGGTTTGTGGAATATGGGACATGGCGGAAGTGCAGGAAAGTAGGAAGATAAATTCGGAATTAAATTACGAGCGGGTTTTGGGTAGGCTAGGAGGCTTTAAGGGCTAGGGATGTAACATTACAGCAGAGAGTTTTAGTGGTCAACTCTCTGGTTTACAGTAAGGGTGGGGAGTGGCTGAGGTGTTCCCTTTAAGAGCAGAGGATATTGCAGAAATCCAGAGGAAGGTTCTAAGGTATGTGTGGGGGTTTGGGAGGGCATGGTTGAGCAAGGACGTGGTGATGACGGAGGGGAGACGTGGGGGTCTTGGCCTGATGTCATTGGGTCATAGAGTAATGGCTTTATATATTAAACAAAGATATATTCGGACTGGGGGGAATAGAGGAGTCAGGGTAGGTAGGGTAATGGAGGATGCACGAAGATGGTGGTGTGGAAGGGATTTGAGGTATTGTGAGGATATGTTGAGGGTTTTATTACATGTTAAACAGGTGTCCACGTTAAAGGTCAAACGAATGGTGGGTGCTGTGGTAGGCAAGGGTGTCTTACAGGGACTTGCTGTATATCCAACATATGACTGGATAAGCATATGGAGGAAGTTTGGGTTGCTTAGAATACCAGCGAGGGTACGAGAGTTAGTATATCGTTTTCTGATGGGAATATTGGCCTCTAGGGATGTGTTATATAAAATGGGTCTTGTGAGAGAGGACTCATGCTTGCATTGTGGGGACATCGAAACGGCCTTTCATGCGGTATATTTTTGTCCCTCTTTGGAGGGGGTGAGGTTATGGATGGTGAGAGTTATCAGATTTTTTGGGGGGGGGCAATGGCCATTCCTACGGGCCTTAATGTTGGATGTAACTGGGGTGCCGGGTGATGTGGGTAGAGCCTTAATGTATGTTATGACGGATTATTTACATGTATCTTGGGGGATGAGGGAGGTTAGGGGAGAGTTGAGGATAAAAGCGTTAGCAGCGAGATTTTATAGAACTATGTGTAGGAATAGGCAAGTCTATGGTGGGAGGTGGGTAGTTAGCTTTTCGGAGGGTTACCGGAATCTCACTGTGGGGGGCCTTCTCCTCATGAACCCAGGGGGCGGGCAAAGGGTTGGTCTCCTACCGGGGGATGCATGAGGGTGGGTTGGTTTAGGCTTCTTTGTAGTGTGGATGGTGGGAGGGTTATGAATAGAGTGGAAGGGTGATGAATGAGGATTTGGAATCTATGGTTATGTTCACTGCATACAGGATAACCTTAAAAACCATGATGACTAAACCTTGGGATCTCGGGTTTAGAGCAGAATGATGTTAAGATAAGCACACAAGTTAACTTGATCGTTGTATAACTTATGTTTGTGAAGTGCTGTCACCCTGCACAGTTGCTTTGTGGGAAAAATTTTCTGCTATGTTTTATATATGAAATCATGATCTTTGGTTTAGTCAATTTTATAATCACATATAATGACACCTTTTTCTATGTACCTAATCATGTTATGTAATGATATATGAATTATAATGGATAGTGAGGTATTAGGTTAGGAGTGGGCAATTTTATTGTGTGATGCCCTTAATGGGGTTTCTATGAGATTGTAAACTGGTTTTGTTCAATGGTGTTATTGGGGAAAAAACAAGGATGGAACATGTACGAACTTGTATGTCAATATTTTTAATTATGACTACTGTATGTGCATGAGGAATTTTTATTCCCATGATAATGCTCAGTATAATAACATTGATAATAGGGAAAAGGGGGGGGGGGGTAGTATGTGCCGGCACGAAGTAAGTGCGGCGAGTCTTTAGACAATGAGAATTATAATTATATGCTAATTATTTGTTTATATATTATCTTTTAGACTGTTTATATATAAAAAAAAAAAAAAAAAAAAAAAATCAGCAATGATGTACTAGTGTTTCAAATAGGGAGATAAGGTTTTTTATGTCCTGTAACTAGACAGTTTTGATACCTTATGTTAGGATTTTGTTAGTTGTATGGGTTGTACTTGCGTATATAATGTTATGTCTTTTACTTGAGGGTGTTTCCTGCCCAGTGTTTATGTGAGGAGTTTCATTGTGAGATGTATCAATGTAATGTTTATTGTAGGCTTAGGTTTGCATAATGTTAAAATTAATGTTCTGTATAATTTTAATTTTTGTATGTTAAATAATATTTATTGTGCACTTTGTGCAAGGGGTCTAATTGTACAGAGTTGTGGGGGATTTATGTGGACACAGACATAAAATTTTTGAGTTTTTGGTTTTTGCTAATTTTTTTTTGTTCGGTGCTGGAGCTCTCTTGCTCTTTATTATGTTAAGAGATTCCTGCTATTTGCGGGAAGTATTAATGTGGTATGTCTTTGCAATTTTATTGTAGGGTTAGGTTAGCCTTTGTTTAATTATTGTAATGTATAATTTTATCCTTCGTATGCTGCATCATATCATCTGTGTACTTTGTGCAAGGAGGTTTTACTGTACTGTATAATAGGCATGATTTGTAGGTTTAGAATTTGTTGATGTTTTTTCTGAGCAGGTGTTATCCTGTTCGTTTAATTGTTCGGTGATGGTATATTCTTTAATACAATATGAATGTAACACTTGTGGTATGCTATGGGGTTAATGGTAGGTCATTGTATTTTCAAACGGTTAATAATTGTGTTCTTTTATTTATTTATATCTTGTACTGTGTCCTTTTAAATAAAATATAAAAAAAAAAAAATTCCTTCTATCTTGCACCAACTGAGCCCACGGAAGTCATTGGGATCATAAAGTCACTTAAAAATAACTCGGGGAATCTGTCTCATGTCCCACCATTACTGTACAAGCGAGCGGCCCATGTCCTTTCGCATGCTATTTCATTACTTTTTAACAAGTCAATAGAGACTAGCACCTTCCCGAAACTACTCAAGATGGCAAGGGTTACACCAAATACATAAAGGTGGTGACCCTACAGACTTAAACAACTATAGGCCAATATCTAACTTACCATTGCTATCCAAAATCTTTGAGAAACTCGTGTACAAGAGACTGTATTCATTTTATAACGGCTCAAAACATACTCAACCCCTGCCAGTTTGGATTCAGGAAAAATAAAAGCACTAATGATGCAATCATAAAAATGCTAGATCTGCTTTAACACAGCATTGGAAAATAAGGAATATCCACTAGGAATTTTTATTGACCTAAGAAAAGCTTTTGACACAGTAAACCACCAAATCCTACTCCACAAACTTGACCACTACGGTATAAGAGGCCATGCGCTTGCTTATTTCAAATCTTACATTACTAATAGGTATCAGTACGTCACCATTAAAGACACAGCATCAACAACACGGCCACTTGATACTGGAGTTCCGCAGGGAAGTGTCCTTGGTCCCCTGCTCTTCCTCATATACATCAATGACCTTCCAAACGTATCCCAACACCTGAAACCCATTCTCTTTGCTGATGACACGACTTATGTCATCTCTCACCTAATCTTGCCACCCTCAACACCATTGTGAATGAGGAGCTGATTAAATATCGACTTGGATGACAGCCAATAAACTTACGCTTAACACTGACAAAACTACTATATTATGTTTGGTAGCAGAGCAGGAGATGCACAAAATTAACATTAAGATTGACAACACTCTAATTACCAGAAATAATGGGGAAAATTCCTAGGCTTATACCTTGACAACAACCTGAATTTCAGCACCCATATCCAGCATATAGCCAAAAAAGTATCCAAAACGGTTGGGATCCTCTCCAAGATACGATACTATGTGCCGCAAAATGCCCTTCTCACACTATACCACTCACTTATTTATCCATACCTCACCTATGCTATTTGTGCTTGGGGATCAACTGCAGCAACACACCTAAAGCCAATAATAACCCAACAAAAAGCTGCAGTAAGAATAATCACTAAATCCCATCCCTGGCAGCACACCCCCCCACTCTTCAAAGATCTAAACTTACTCCCAGTTTCAGTACATCCACACTTACTACTGTGCAATCTATATCTACAGGGCCTTAAACTCTAATATCAACCTTGACCTAAAACGCTTTCTTGATAGTTGTGACAGAACCCACAGGCATAACACCAGACACAAACATCTCTACGACATTTCCCCGTGTCCGACTAAACCTTTACAAAATTCAATTGTATGTCAAAGGCTCTAAAATCTGGAATACCCTACCTGAGAACTCTAGAACTGCTGACACATTCATCCCCTTTCCCAAAACTACCATTAGAAAACATCTTATCTCCCTGATACACCCCGTCAACTAACTACACGAATACCACCTGGTGGTTCACACTTACACTCGCTCACTCATTTGACCATAAACAGAAATATTAATCTCAGTCTTAAATAATGAATCTTGTGATACTCCAATACTGAAACTATATACTGTGCCAAAACAAAAGCATTCACATTGCTAAACTCATAAACTAGTATTTAGTCACTTAGCCATAATACCAACTTACCTCATAATTTGTAATATTTTACAATTAAGAATAAAACTAAATATGCCCAAATGCCTAGCCATGCTAAGCGTTCTAGTGGTACACTCTGTAATCACAATTTTACTACATGTAAACCAAACAATAACCAAATTTCTGTAAACTCAGCATTGTAATCCTTATAGAGAATAAACTTTGAATTTGAATTTGAATTTGAAAATTTGAATAGTGTTTAAGTTAAATTAAGACAACGAACCCAAGATGAAAATAAGAAAGCAGAAAAAAAGCAACAAACTGGAGACCTGGTGGAAATAATTGGAACTACAAGACTAGCAAAACCTGTTTTTCTAGGAAGGTGGAGGGTGGGTTAGGAACATAGAGGGAAGGACACCATTACTGTGCAGTCTTGTATAAACCTTAGTGATCCATACTAAAATATTGGTTTAGAAAGACACATAAGCAAACACTAGGACATATTTATCAGAAACGATTTAGTGGTGGAATCTTTGATCACTTCTAACATAGAGAGTAGTATGTATGTATGTATAATGTTGGCCAAGACCGGGGTCCCTGGAACGGGTCTTAATCTTGCGATGACCGTCTCTGGCTCCCGAAGAACACACAGAAGATAAAATAAGAGTATATATAGGCGGAGAGTGACGTGTGATGACACTTAGAAACCTGAAGAATGTCATATTGGGGAGGAGGGCGGTAGACAATGAGGTTATGTGTCTCCTGTGTTGTATGGTCGGCGGTGTCTTGCAAGTACCACGTACCATGTGTCACTCACACCTCACTCTCCGCCTATGTATGATCAAGGTCACAGGACCTAAAACTCGACACAGTTTACAATAATAATAATAATAATAATAATAATAATAATAAAATAATAATAATAATAATAATAATATAATAATAATAATTAATAATAAATATCTTCATTACTACAAGTACATGTACAAGGTAATTTCAGTCCTAGCTGACATCAATGACATACTACTATACAGAAAACCGCTTGTTATGTAGAACATTTCGGCAAAATTAGGTCAGTTTTGTCCCCAGGATGCGACCCACACCAGTCCACTAACTCCCAGGTACCCATTTTACTGATGGGTGAACATAGACAACAGGTGTAAGGAAACACGCCCAATGTTTCTACCCTCGCCGGGAATCGAACCTGGCCCCTCGCCGTGTGAAAGGAAAGCTTTAGCCACCAGGCCACGGGGCCACTAAGGAAGACAAGACGATGGAAGAAAGAAAATGAGAAATGGGAGGCATAGGGAAGGAGAAGGCAGCAGCACTGGAATGGAACAATGGAACAGGTATGGTTTTAACAGGTCATCTATTTTGGATGGGAATGGAATAAGAGTGGAAGAGAAGTCTTGTAACGCTCCAGTATTACCTAAATATATAAAAATATTGTAGAATGACGACATGTAGATGAGTGAAGAAGAAAAGGATAAAACGGAGGAGGAAGCAGATTTGGTGAGCTTCGAGGCCAACTCGAGGACTATAATTTATATTAAGTGAAGCAACGTGTGACAGGAACTTCTCTCAAGGGAGAAGCAGCCTTGATGCCGGTGAAGGATATTGATCCAAGAATTGAACCTCTCTTCCTTGGATCGAACCTGATCCCCTCACAACCACAAAGTGTTACATCGTGTCTATGGGTTTTAACGCTTTAACCCATGAATGCAGTAATAAAAATTAACAGAAATTATTTAACAAGAAGAGACGGAAAAGTAAAGAAGTCGGTGGAAAAATCAATACTGGTGCAGGAAACACCACACATTACCTAAAACTAATAGCAAAAAAAAATAATTAAAAAATCATTAAAATAAATACTCCAGGACGAAAATAAAACTGATGCTTGTAAAGACAACCCAAGATAAGTTGTGATCTAGTAAATGTTACACAGTAGTGGTTTGAGTTCATCTACAACACAGTAGTGGTAGGGTTCATCTACAACACACAGTAGAGGTAGAGTTCAGATACAACACACAGTAGTGGGAGAGTTCATCTACAACACACAGTAGTGGTAGAGTTCATCCACAACACACAGTAGTGGTAAAGTTCATCTACAACACAGTAGTGGTAGAGTTTTATCTACAACACACAGTAGTGGGAGAGTTCACCCACAAAACAGTAGTGGTAGAGTTCATCTACAACACAGTAGTGGTAGACTCATCCACAACACACAGTAGCGGTAGAGTTCATCTACAACACACAGTGGTGGTAGAGTTCA
>NC_069401.1:115314821-115345401 GCF_026875155.1 Cherax quadricarinatus | reverse complement strand
AATTAAATGAAGGGGGAAAAAGGGGTTGGAGAAGACAGGAGATCCCAGCCCCGGGAAAAGATCAAATACAGCCTCCCTCACAACTTCCTATAGAAGCCTCCCAACCAGGTCAACCCCCACCCACTACATTACAAAACTCCACCCCCACAGCAACAACCCATAGTTCCTTACCAGGTCTCCCACTTCCCCAACCCCAATATATCTCCCAGACCACAGTCTTAGAAAAGAAGTTGAATGTGTGGTATACAAATGCAGATGGAATAACAAACAAGTATGAGGAGTGGCACGAAAGAATCAAAGAGACATCCCCAGACATAATAGCACTCACAGAAACAAAACTCACCAGAATAATAACAGATTCAATCTTTCCATCCGGATACCAAATCCTCAGGAAAGACATGTCAGCATAGTTGCTGATCCCTGTATTCCCAGTATTATATAGCACAGCATATTAGTATCATCCATGTGCTTAGATACGAGATCCCTTGTAGGCCTGTGGCTTTGTGTGACGTCACGGGATACAGAAGTGTAGGCTCATACCTCTGCCCCGCTCTCACTCGGCGGCAGACCATTCAGCGGACAGGCAAGGCAGCTGGGCTCCATCCCTCATCTCAGTCTGACAATATAGTTACCATCCTACAAGTGTGTCTATCTTCAACCTGCGATATCTCCATTTAAGAACCCTTACGATAAATGGTGCCAGCGGAGGGCCTGTAATTCTGACGATTACAGCGATTTCTGGAGATAAAATTTCGACCAGCAAGACGGCCATTTCGTGTCATCAGTAGGCCTACCGAGATTCACCCCATCCAGCTACCTCAAGCCAGCTACCTCAAGCCAGCTACTCTACCAGCTTCTACATTATTCACTTTTCAGTCTCTTTGTATTAGTGTTTATCTGCTTATTTGCATCACTCCCGAGGGGTTGACCCGAGTTTGCAAAATAAGCCAGCTTCCAGTCTGTGGTGGGGGAGTCAGAACAACCGAGTCCAGTCCAGCCTAGCCTACTCCATCCAATTATTTTGCCTGCCAGGCCAGCTTCCACCCCTGCTGTGCTCATCGTGTGAAGTTATCAAGCTATTCTGTGTGAAGGGTTAAGATAAGCCAGCTAGCAACTAACCCAGGTGTCTTACCCCAGTACTCGAGCAAGCCACGTGAGTAGTCTTCATCGCTTGTGATTCAAGCTCCAAGCATTCTGAGTGCTCTTTTTCATCCTTGTGGTGTTGTAGTATTTCGTGGGTTTATTTTAAGCCAGCCGGCTTAGAATTATCTTCGCGGCAGTGTGGGTGTTCTCAGTGAGGCTTATGACGTTCAACCCATAAGCCCAGCCACTCAAGATCACGTGTCTCACCATTGCCGGTCTCAGATCCATTAACCCACAAACCCAACTACAGTCAGCCATTACAAACTCACCTACCTCATCAGTGTTTTGGTGCACTGCTAAGGGTTGTAGCATCATATTTTAAGGACCACATAGGGGGTCAAGAGCTAGAGTGTGTCGCGCCACCTTTATAAAGCCTCCTGTGTGTTGTCATTCTTCGATTTAAGCGCAATTCTACGATCATCTGTGCAGAGGACAGCAGCAAGACGATATAAACAATCCATCAATCTCATTCTTCAAGTTGTTACAGCGATAATATATTTTTTTAGAGACATTTGCGAGTGTTGAGACATTTCTTTTGTGTTCCCAGTGATTTTTCTCTTAGTGACATTCAGTGACCCTTGATCAGACTCAGTGTTTATCATGTACTGATTGCATTAATTTCTTTTAATCTCCTTAATTCAGTGTTAATTTTCGTGTATTATTTTATATCTGTTGTGTTGTGTATCTTTTTATACACTTGAAGTAAGTACTTAGTGTTTTTCCTTAGTTGTGTGTGCAACATATGAGCAATATAGAATTTGTGTTAACACTTCAGAATCACCTAGTGTTCTCAGTATTCCAGTGAAGTATTTCAGTAATTTTTCACCTCATATTCTGCATCACAACTCAGTGTTGTCTGTTATTTTTTTTCTTCCCAGCATTTGTGTATTTTTATTTTGTTCCCTGTGTGTTGAACATTCTTGTGTTCATATTCTTTCCATTTAGCCAGTGTTTAATTTGTCTTATTTCCACAGACAATAGTGCCATTTTTAAAGTCCAAGCAAGAAATAATTTTTTACAAAAATTTTTCACACATGAAGTTTCTTGCAAGAAATCCCAGTATTGTGTTATATTGATGTGTTGTGTTCTGCATCACTGTAAGTCTTAAAACTTGTTTTGTTATGTGTTTTTGCACCTATTATTTTTCATGTTTTATTGAACAAATTCACTCTTAGTGCAATTTTTAAGTTCTCCTTTTAAAGTAAATTGTTCTTTTGCTTGTTAAGTGTTGTTTAAGTGCAGTTAAGAGTTAAAGTGTTCATTCCTTGATATATTTCTTTTCTTGTGTGTTATAATTTTTATTATTGCACATTGACTCATTTTGCAATAATTCTTGTGCAAATATTGTGTTGCTATTAAAGTTTTTTCTTGCAGAAAATTTTAGGCAGTGTTGTGCAATACTTTTTGATTAGCAATTATTTGATATATTGCTACAGTTTATTACAGTGCAGTTTCTTATGCTCTGTTATGTGCATAGTATTTTATTCTGTCTGTGTTATTTTATTTTTTATTTCAGTGAATTGTGTGTCTGTTTTAATTTTTGCACAAGTTTATTGAGTCCATTTTATCATTTTATTGTGTATTTCCTTGTTGCATTGAAAGTAAAGACAACTCACTGTGCCATTTATTCAATTTAAAGTAAAAGTTGAGCAAATTAGATTTGAGCAAAGTACAAGTTCTCTTGATTTTCAGTGTTTGTTAAGTTGCATATTCTTCTTGTGTGAGTTCTTTGCTTATTGTGTAACTTGTCAATTTTTAATTCCTTATGCAGAATAGTTAAGCATTTTCTTCCCATTTAAGCTTATTGTGTCATTCTCTCCATTTTTCTTGTCTTTATGTCCTTCAGTAAGTTCACTGAGATGTCCCAGTCACTTTTGAACGTTCACTTAGTGTATCATTCCAGTCAAAGTCAATATGAATCAGTCCACAGTACCAACATTCCCTTACTGACTGAAAGACAATACCTAGCCCTTGAGCAATGTGTTTGTTCTTACAGCTTGTATCTGAGATTTGTTAAAGTGCTGCGAAATGTGAAGTTCAGATTAAGTTCCTATAGATCCATGAATTACTTATTAACGTAGCCGAGCGGTCAGGCACTAGTAATTCTGTCACTCCCATCTGTGTTCCACCTATACCTTCAGACTTGCAGGATAGTGTTCCGTTGCTTCAAGTGTCCGGGGACACTCAGACTGCCTTGAGTGCACAGCCTATCCCTGCAATGACTGCTAGTTCGAGTAGTAGTTTCTCCACAGGGGATGCCTTGTCAGAAAACGATTACTTGCAACTAGTAATGCCATCTCTTGTTGATGTGACATGCTGTCTGCAGAAAGACGTCTCTGTTACAGCTAGTGTTCTCACTAGAGTGTCTGTTGTTGTTTCTAATGTTCCAGATGGTGATCCCATCCTAGTTGACAGTAATCAGTGCATTGTAAGAAGTTATTTCTCGAGTAACTTTCACATGTTAACATTTGTAAGTGTAGTTTCTTTATAGCTGATACCTCGTGTCACTGTGTGCGACTCAGGTTGAATATCAGCATTGTTGACCGTGTTCATTTCTTTTCTCCTGTGCTTGCAGTTTGAGATAGTAGATTCGTTCTCCCTTGCTCATATTGAATGTTAAAGCGTTAAATTTTTTCAACCGGGGGGAGTCATCCACTCCACCGAGTTTATTCTTTCCTCCAGTAAGGAAGAACTGTTACCTTTATTCCAGAACAAACAGCCTACTGGAAGGTTAGCCAGATGGACCTTGACTATCCAAGAGTTCAATCCCACTTTTGAACATTTACCTGGCAAGTCAAATGTAGTCGCAGATGCTTTATCGCGACACGTTAGTGTAGTTACTGCAGATCCTCCATTTACTGTCGAGGATGTCATAACTGCCCAAAGAACCGATCCCTTGTGTTCTGGTGTGATTCGATTCCTGCTCCAGGAAGATCTTATTCTTACTGTGAAGCCACCAGCACCCATTAGTGACTTTGTAATGAGCCAAGAATTACTGTATCGAATAGTCGAGTTGAGTACTCCTAGCAGACGAGTTAGTAATTCCACAGTCACTAGTGATTGTACCTGTATCTTTTGTAGATACTCCTTCAGATCTCTCTCAGTCAAGGCATGTGTTAGCCATTGCAGAGGAATTCGATCCTCCCAGAGATGATAACCATTCTGCATATGTAAACCTTACCCTCGCAGAATTGGGTTTAAATGTACATAGTCTGTATAATTAGATGTCCGAGATGAATGAAATTATCAACTGTGTGTTTTGTTATTAGCTGATCAGTTTGTCAGAAATTTTCGTGTTCACGTTCCCTCCGTATTCTGAGAATTAACAGTCTACATTTGAGTGCACCGAATCTGCCTTTCTGTTAAACACTTCTTTGTATATATTTATTCTTCCTCAGAATCCATAGAGTGCATGAATACAGATCGATCGATCAATTCCACCCATATTGTATAATGATTTGTTCTTATAGTTTGTAATGAATACGTTAACACCCATTACGTAAAATCCATTATGATACCATCCATTAGTTCTAAGTTATGTATGAATTTGTTATTGTATAGAATCAGCCCAGATCCACCTGCCTGTTCAGCCTATAGTATAGTAGTGTATGTCGGGACGACATACGTAACATGACCGAGCTGTCAGCATAGTTGCTGATCCCCGTATTCCCAGTATTATATAGCACAGCATATCAGTATCATCCATGAGCTTAGATACGAGATCCCTTGTAGGCCTGTGGCTTTGTGTGACGTCACGGGATACAGAAGTGTAGGCTCATACCTCTGTCCCGCTCTCACTCGGCGGCAGACCATTCAGCGGACAGGCAAGGCAGCTGGGCTCCATCCCTCATCTCAGTCTGACAATTATAGTTACCATCCTACAAGTGTGTCTATCTTCAAAACCCGCGATATCTCCATTTAAGAACCCTTACGATAGACAGAGGGAGGAGAGGGGGAGGAGGAGTTACACTGCTCATTAAAAGCCAGTGGGATTTTGAGAAAATGGAACGAATGGATGGCATGGGCGAAAGGGACTACTTAGTAGGAACATCCAGTCTGAGGGACATAAGGTGATAATTGCAGTAATGTACAACCCACCACAGAACTGCAGGAGGCCAAGAGAAGAATACGATGAGAGCAACAGAGCAATGATCGACACACTAGCCAAGGTGGCCAGGAGAGCACACATGGGGGGAGCAAAGTTACTAGTTATGGGTGATTTCAATCACAAGGAGATTGACTGGGAAAACCTGGAGCCCCATGGGGGTCCCGAAACATGGAGAGCCAAGATGATGGATGTGGTACTGGAAAGCCTCATGCATCAACATGTTAGAGACACTACCGTAGAGAGAGGAGAGGATGAACCAGCAAGGCTGGACCTTGTATTCACCATGAGTAGTTCGGACATCCAGGGTATCATGTATGAAAGGCCCCTGGGAGCTAGTGATCATGTGGTTCTGTGCTTCGACAACATAGTTGAGCTCCAAGTGGAGAGAGTAGCAGGAATAGGCTGGGAAAAACCAAACTACAAAAGGGGGAACTACTCAGGCATGAGGAACTTCCTTCAAGACATTCAGTGAAAGAGGGAACTGACGGGAAAAACCCAGTATAAGAAATGATGGACTATGTAGCAACAAAATGAAGGAGGCAGAGGAGAGGTTTGTTCCCAAGGGAAACAGAAATAATGGGAAGAACAGAACGAGTCCTTGGTTCACCCAAGGTGTAGGGAGGGCAAAAAAACTAGGTGTACTAGAGAATGGAAAAGATACAGAGACAGAAAAACTCGGGGAAAATAAAGAAATCAGCCGAATAGCCAGAAACGAATATGCACAGATAAGAGGGAGGTCAGGGGACAATATGAAAATGACATAGCATCAAAAGTAAAGACTGACCCGAAGCTGTTGTACAGCCACATCAGGAGGAAAACAACAGTCAAGGACTAGGTAATCAGACTGAGGAAGGGTGATGGGGACTTCAAAAGGGAAACGCCCAAAAGAGGTATGTCAGGAGCTCAACACAAGATTTAAAGAGGTATTTACAGTGGAAAGCAGTAGGACTCCAGGAAATCAGAACAGGGGGGCACACCAGCAAGTGCTGGATGAGGTTTACATATAACCAAGGAGGAGGTGAAGAAGCTGCTATGCGAACTTGACACCTCAAAGGTGGTGGGACAGGACAACATCTCCCATGGGTCCTTAAAGAGGGAGCAGAGATATTGTGTGACCCATTAAAAAAGATCTTCAACACTTTCATTTGAAAACTGGGCAACTCCCTGAGGATGGAAAAATGGCAAATGTATCCCAATTTTTAAAAAGGGTTTCAGACATGAGGCACTAAACTACAGACTGTATCACTAAGTGTATAGTATGCAAGGTCATGGAGAAGATCATATAATTGACAACCAGACGGTTTCGGGGAAGGAAAATCCTGTGTCACAAACCTACTAGAGTTTTATGACAAGGTGACAGAAGAAAGACAAGAGAGAGAGGGGTGGATCGACTGCTATTTTTGGACTGCAAGAAGGCCTTCGACACAGTTCCTCACAAGAGTTACTGCAAAAGCTAGAGGATCAGGCCACAAAAACGGGAAAAAGGCTCTTGCATGGATCAGAAATACCTGACAGGGAGGCAACAACGAGTCATGGTACGCGACGAGGTGTCAGAGTGGGCGCTTGTGACAAGCGGGGTTCCACAGGGGTCAGTCCAAGGACCTGTGCTGTTCTTGGTATATGTGGACGACATAACGGAAGGGATAGACCCCAGAAGTGTCCTTGTTTGCAAAATGATGCGAGTTAATGAGAAGAATCAAATCGGATGAGGATCAGGCGGGACTAAAGAGACCTGGACAGGCTACAAGCCTGGTCCAGCAAACTGGCTCCTTGAATTTAACCCTGCCAAATGCAAAGTCATAAAGATTGGGGAAGGGCAAGAAGACCACAGACACAATATAGTTTAGATGGTCAAAGATTTGCAAACCTCACTCAAGGAAAAAGATCTGTGGGTGAGTATAACACCGAGCATATCTCCTGAGGCACACATCAGTCAGATAACTGCTGCAGCATTACGGGCGCTGGCAAACCTACAGATGCGTTCCGATAGCTCAGTAAGGTTTTCGTTTAAGACTCTGTATACCATCTACGTCAGGCCCATACTGGAGTATGCAGCACCAGTTTTGGAATCCACACCTAGTCAAGCACGTCAAAAAAATTAGAGAAAGTGCAAAGGTTTGCAACAAGACTAGTCCCAGAGTACGGGGATTGTCCTACGAAGAAAGGTTGGGGGGAAATCGGCCTGAGACACTGGAGGACAGGAGGGTCGGGGGAGACATGATAAGGGACATATAAAATACTGCGCAGAATAGAAAAGGTGGACAAAGACGGGATGTTCCAGAGATCGGACACAGACACAAGAGGTCACAATTGGAAGTTGAAGACTCAGATGAATCAAAAGGATGTTAGGAAGTATTTTTCAGTCATAGAGTAGTTCAGGCCATGGGAAATAGCCTAGAAAGGGATGTAGTGGAGGCAGGAATCATAGATAGTTTTAAGGCGAGGTATGATAGAGCTCATGGGGTAGGGAGAGAGAGGACCTAGTAGCAATCAGCGAAGAGGCGGGGCCAGGAGCTGTGAATCGACCCCTGCAACCACAAATAGGTGAGTACAAATAGGTGGACATGTCAAGACTCACAATACACTCCCCCCCTCACCACCGACATCTCACTTCTTCCCTGATCCCTCCCCTCCCTCGTTCACCCTCCCCTCCCCGTTCACCCTCCCCCTCCCCACCCTCTCCCCCATACCACGTTCCTCCATACCTAACCCCCACACTCTGACATACACACTACTAACCTACATGCAGAACTAATAGGTTTCCCACTCTGAAGCAATCAGGATAAAACAAAAATGGGTTGTCAGAGAGCAACAAAAAAAACCAAGGGACAGGAGGAGGAAGCTCCCAAAGGAAGATTGGGCAGCAGGGGTCATAAAAGAGATCATGAATGGGAAAAGAAACTAGTAGGACTTAGCATGATAATGAAAGAGAGGATAGATATGGAAAGCAGGAAGGGGGGAGGTGCATGTCAAAGCAGCAGAGGCTTGATACAGAGTTTAGAAGAGGAACTAAAAAAATCGAAAAAGCCTAAAGAACTAAAGAACTTTTGGGGATTGACAACAGAGACTGCTACCTCAGCTACAAATAAGGGGAGAGTGTAGGGAAAGAAGGGGCACAACTGCATGGGGAAGCTCTATCAGAGGGAACTGTAGTAAATGAAAGAGCTAAGCTTTATGTGGAGGCTCTAAACAGACAAACAACAGACCCCAAGGAAAGCCGAGAAGGGAAAATGACAGGCCACTGAGCCCAAGTGATTAGCCAGTGAAACTGAAGAAAGGAAAGCTGCAGTGCGGAAACCAAATTAAATGAGGGGATACACAGGGATACGCAGTGGGAGAATGAAGGGTGAGGTCAATCTTTGTGTATGGGCTCCAGGAAGTTAAAAGGGGGGGAAACATATGAAGCAAGAAAACAAGGGGAAGAAAAGCAATTGAAAGCATCATGAAAGCAATAGGAGAAGACGACATGACCCAGCTGGAAAATTTTTTGGGGAGAATAGGGGGTTTGTAAAAAAAAAAAACCCGGCCGTGAAAGTGACCGTCAAGGCAGAAGCGACTCGGACCAGGATCCTGCAGGAGAAAGCATGATTAAGGGACAGGGCCGGCATACAGGAAGGTGTATCTCGACCGCGAAGAACACAAGAAGAAAGGCAGAAATGAGAGAGATGGTAAAAAGGTGAAAGGAGGAAAGAGAGGGGTTGGAGAAGACAGACAGGAGATCCCAGACCCGGGAAAGACCCAAATACAGCCTCCCTCACAACTTCCTATGAAGCCTCCCACCGGGGTCAACCCCCACCCACTACTTTTACAAACTCCCCCCCCACAGCAACAACCCATAGTTCCTTACCAGGTCTCCCACTTCCCAAACCCCAAATATTCTCCCAGACCACAGTCTTAGAAAAGAAGTTGAATGTGTGGTATACAAATGCAGATGGAATAACAAACAAGTATGAGGAGTGGCAACGAAAGAATCAAGAGACATCCCCCAGACATAATAGCACTCACAGAAAACAAAACTCACCAGAATAATAACAGATTCAATCTTTCCATCCGGATACCAAATCCTCAGGAAAGACATGTCAGCATAGTTGCTGTTTCCCTGTATCCCTTTATTATTAGCACAGCATATTAGTATCACCCATGTGCTTAGATACGAGATCCTTGTTAGGCCTGTGGCTTTGTGTGACGTCACGGGATACAGAAGTGTAGGCTCATACCTTGCCCCGCTCTCACTCGGCGGCAGACCATTCAGGGACAGCAAGGCAGCTGGGCTCCATCCCTCATCTCAGTCTGACAATATATTTTACCATCCTACAAGTGTGTCTATCTTCAACCTGCGATATCTCCATTTAAGACCCTTACGATAAATGGTGCCAGCGGAGGGCCTGTAATTTGACGATTACAGCGATTTCTGGAGATAAAATTTCGACCAGCAAGACGGCCATTTCGTGTCATCAGTAGGCCCTACCGAGATTCACCCATCCAGCTACCTCAAGCCAGCTACCTAAAGCCAGCTACTCTACCAGCTTCTACATTATTCACTTTTCAGTCTCTTTGTATTAGTGTTTATCTGCTTATTTGCATCACTCCCGGGGGGGTTTGGGACCCGAGTTTGCAAAAAAAGCCAGCTTCCGGGTCTGTGGTGGGGGAGTCAGAACAAAAGAGTCCAGTCCAGCCTAGCCTACTCCATCCAATTATTTTGCCTGCCAGGCCAGCTTCCCCCTGCTGTGCTCCCTCGTGTGAAGTTATCAAGCTATTCTGTGTGAAGGGTTAAGATAAGCCAGCTAGCAACTAACCCCGGTGTTCTACCCAGTACTGAGCAAGCCACGTGAGTATAGTCTTCATTTGCTTGTGATTCAAGCTCCAAAACATTCTGAGTGCTCTTTTTCATCCTTGTGGTGTTGTAGTATTTCGTGGGTTTATTTTAAGCAGCCCGGCTTAGAATTATCTTCGCGGCAGTGTGGGTGTTCTCAGTGAGGCTTATGACGTTCAACCATAAGCCCAGCCACTCAAGATCACGTGTCTCACCATTGCCGGTCTCAGATCCATTAACCCACAAACCCAACTACAGTCAGCCATTACAAACTCACCTACCTCATCAGTGTTTTTGGGGCACTGCTAAGGGTTGTAGCATCATATTTTTAAGGACCACATAGGGGGTCAAGAGCTAGAGTGTGTCGCGCCACCCTTTTTAAAGCCTCCTGTGTGTTGTCATTCTTCGATTTAAGCGCAATTCTACGATCATCTGTGCAGGGACAGCAGCAAGACGATATAAACAATCCATCAAATCTCATTCTTCAAGTTGTTACAGCGTAATATATTTTTTTTTGAGACATTTGCGAGTGTTGGAGACATTTCTTTTGTTGTTCCCAGTGATTTTTCTCTTAGTGACATTCAGTGACCCTTGATCAGACTCAGTGGTTTTTTCATGTACTGATTGCATTAATTTCTTTTAATCTCCTTAATTCAGTGTTAATTTTCGTGTATTATTTTATATCTGTTGTGTTTGTGTATCTTTTTATACACTTGAAGTAAGTACTTAGTGTTTTTCCTTAGTTGTGTGTGCAACATATGAGCAATATAGAATTTGTTTTACACTTCAGAATCACCTAGTGTTTCAGTATTCCAGTGAAGTATTTCAAATAATTTTTCACCTCATATTCTGCATCACAAAATCAGTGTTGTCTGTTATTTTTTTTCTTCCCAGCATTTGTGTATTTTTATTTTGTTTTCCCCGTGTGTTGAACATTCTTGTGTTCATATTCTTTTTCCCTTTAGCCAGTGTTTAATTTGTCTTATTTCCACAGACAATAGTGCCATTATTAAAGTCCAAGCAAGAAATAATTTTTTACAAAATTTTTCAAACATCGAGTTTCTTGCAAGAAATCCCAGTATTGTGTTATATTGATGTGTTGTGTTCTGCATCACTGTAAGTCTTAAAACTTGTTTTGTTATGTGTTTTTGCACCAATTATTTTTCATGTTTTATTGAACAAATTCACTCTTAGTGCAATTTTTTAAGTTCTCCTTTTAAAGTAAATTGTTCTTTTGCTTGTTAAGTGTTGTTTAAGTGCAGTTAAGAGTTAAAGTGTTCATTCCTTGATATAAATTTTTTTCTTGTGTGTTATAATTTTTATTATTGCACATTGACTCATTTTGCAATAATTCTTGTGCAAATATTGTGTTGCTATTAAAGTTTTTTCTTGCAGAAAATTTTATGCAGTGTTGTGCAATACTTTATTGATTAGCAATTATTTGATATATTGCTACAGTTTATTACAGTGCAGTTTCTTATGCTCTGTTATGTGCATAGTATTTTATTCTGTCTGTGTTATTTTATTTTTAAATTTTAGTGAATTGGGGTGTCTGTTTTAATTTTTTGCACAAGTTTATTGAGTCCATTTTATCATTTTATTGTGTATTTCCTTGTTGCATTGAAAGTAAAGACAACTCACTGTGCCCTTTATTCAATTTAAAGTAAAAGTTGAGCAAATTAGATTTGAGCAAAGTACAAGTTCTCTTGATTTTCAGTGTTTGTTAAATTGCATATTCTTCTTGTGTGGTTTTTTTGCTTATTGTGTAACTTGTCAATTTTTAATTCCTTATGCAGAATAGTTAAGCATTTTCTTCCCCTTTAAGCTTATTGTGTCATTCTCTCCATTTTCTTGTCTTTATGTCCTTCAGTAAGTTCACTGAGATGTCCAGTCACTTTTGAACGTTTTACTTAGTGTATCATTCCAGTCAAAGTCAATATGAATCAGTCCACAGTACCAACATTCCCTTACTGACTGAAAGACAATAAACCCAGCCCTTGAGCAAGTGTTTGGGTTTTACAGCTTGTATCTGAGATTTGGTTAAAAATGCTGCGAAATGTGAAGTTCAGATTAAGTTCCTATAGATCCATGAATTACTTATTAACGTGCCGAGCGGTCAGGCACTAGTAATTCTGTCACTCCCATCTGTGTTCCCCCTATACCTTCAGACTTGCAGGATAGTGTTCCCTTGCTTCAAGTGTCCGGGGACACTCAGACTGCCTTGAGTGCACAGCCTATCCCCGCAATGACTGCTAGTTCGAGTAGTAGTTTCTCCACAGGGGATGCCTTGTCAGGAAAACGATTACTTGCAACTAGAATGCCCTCTCTTGTTGATTTTTGGGCATGCTGTCTGCAGAAAGACTCTCTGTTACAGCTAGTGTTCTCACTAGAGTGTCTGTTGTTGTTTCTAATGTTCCAGATGGTGATCCCTCCTAGTTGACAGTAATCAGTGCATTGTAAAAAGTTATTTCTCGAGTAACTTTCACATGTTAACATTTGTAAGTGTAGTTTCTTTATAGCTGATACCTCGGTGTCACTGTGTGGACTCAGGTTGAATATCAGCATTGTTGACCGTGTTCATTTCTTTTCTCCTGTGCTTGCAGTTTGAGATAGTAGATCGTTCTCCCTTGCTCATATTGAATGTTTTAAAGCGTTAATTTTTTAACCGGGGGGAGTCATCCCCTCCAAACCCAGTTTATTCTTTCCTCCAGTAAGGAAGAACTGTTACTTTATTCCAAAAACAACAGCCCACTGGAAGGTTAGCCAGATGGACCCCTTGACTATCCAAGAGTTCAATCCCACTTTTGAACATTTACCTGGCAAGTCAAATGTAGTGCAGATGCTTTATCGCGACACGTTAGTGTAGTTACTGCAGATCTCCATTTACTGTCGAGGATGTCATAACTGCCCAAAGAACCGATCCCTTGTGTTCTGGTGTGATTCGATTCCTGCTCCAGGAAGATCTTTTTTCTTACTGTGGGAAACCACCAGCACCCATTTGTGACTTTGTAATGAGCCAAGAATTACTGTATCGAATAGTCGAGTTGGTTACTCCTAGCAGACGAGTTTGTAATTCCACAGTTTACTAGTGATTGTACCTGTATCTTTTGTAGATACTCCTTCAGATCTCTCTCAGTCAAGGCATGTGTTTGCCATTGCAGAGGAATTCGATCCTCCCAGAGATGATAACCATTCTGCATATGTAAACCTTACCCTCGCAGAATTGGGTTTAAATGTACATAGTCTGTATAATTAGAAAGTCCGAGATGAATGAAATTATCAACTGTGTGTTTTGTTATTAGCTGATCAGTTTGTCAGAAATTTTCGTGTTCACGTTCCCTCCGTATTTGGGGAAATTTAAAAGTCTACATTTGAGTGCACCGAATCTGCCTTTCTGTTAAACACTTCTTTGTATATATTTATTCTTTCCCCAGAATCCGTAGAGTGCATGAATACAGATCGATCGATCAATTCCACCCATATTGTTAATGATTTGTTCTTATAGTTTGTAATGAATACGTTAACACCCATTACGTAAAATCCATTATGATACCCTCCATTAGTTCTAAGTTATGTATGAATTTGTTATTGTTTTAGAATCGCCCAGATCCACCTGCCTGTTCACCTATAGTATAGTAGTGTATGTCGGGACGACATACGTAACATGACCCAGCTGTCAGCATAGTTGCTGATCCCTGTATTCCCAGTATTATATAGCACAGCATATTAGTATCATCCATGTGCTTAGATACGAGATCCCTTGTAGGCCTGTGGCTTTGTGTGACGTCAGGGGATACGAAGTGTAGGCTCATACCTCTGTCCCGCTCTCACTCGGCGGCAGACCATTCAGGGACAGGCAAGGCAGTGGGCTCCATCCCTCATCTCAGTCTGACAATATAGTTACCATCCCACAAGTGTGTCTATCTTCAACCTGCGATATCTCCATTTAAGAACCCTTACGTAGCAGAGGGAGGGGGAGGGGGAGGAGGAGTTACACGCTCATTTAAAAAACAGTGGGATTTTGAGAAAATGGAACGAATGGATGGCATGGGCGAAAGGGACTACTTTAGTAGGAAAAAATCCAGTCTGGGGGGACATAAGGTGATAATTGCAGTAATGTACAACCCACCACAGAACTGCAGGAGGCCAAAAGAAGAATACGATGAGAGCAACAGAGCAATGATCGAAAACACTAGCCGAGGTGGCCAGGAGAGCACACATGGGGGGAGCCCAAAGTTACTAGTTATGGGTGATTTCAATCACAAGGAGATTGACTGGGAAAACTGGAGCCCATGGGGGTCCCGAAACATGGAGAGCCAAGATGATGGATGTGGTACTGGAAAGCCTCATGCATCAACATGTTAGAGACACTACCGTAGAGAGAGGAGAGGATGAACCAGCAAGGCTGGACCTTGTATTCACCATGAGTAGTTCGGACATCCAGGGTATCATGTATGAAAGGCCCCTGGGAGCTAGTGATCATGTGGTTCTGTGCTTCGACTACATAGTTGAGCTCCAAGTGGAGAGAGTAGCAGGAATAGGCTGGGAAAAACCAAACTACAAAAGGGGAACTACTCAGGCATGAGGAACTTCCTTCAAGACATTCAGTGAAAGAGGGAATGACAGGAAAACCAGTATAAGAAATGATGGACTATGTAGCAACAAATGCAAGGAGGCAGAGGAGAGGTTTGTTCCCAAGGGAAACAGAAATAATGGGAAGAACAGAACGAGTCCTTGGTTCACCCAAAGGTGTAGGGAGGCAAAAACTAGGTGTACTAGAGAATGGAAAGATACAGAAGACAGAGAACTCAGGAAAATAAAGAAATCAGCCGAATAGCCAGAAACGAATATGCACAGATAAGAAGGAGGCTCAGAGACAATATGAAAATGACATAGCATCAAAAGTAAAGACTGACCCGAAGCTGTTTCTACAGCCACATCACGAGGAAAACAACAGTCAAGGACTGGGGAATCAGACTGGGGAAGGGTGATGGGGACTTCACAAGAAACGACCAAGAGGATTCAGGAGTCAACAAAAGATTTAAAGAGGTTTTTACAGTGGAAAAGGAGTAGGACTCCAGGAAACAAAAGGGGGGGCACACCACAATTTCGGATGAGGTAAATTAACCAAGGAGGGGGTGAAGAAGTGCTATGCGAACTTGACACCTCAAGGTGGTGGACGGACAACATCTTCCAGGGTCCTTAAAGAGGGGCAGAGATATTTTTGGACCCATTAACAAAGTCTTCAACACATCATTTAAAACGGGGGCAACCCCCGAGGTAGGGAAAAATGGAAAATGTAGCCCCCAATTTTTAAAGGGGGTTTTTCAGACATGAGGCACTAAAACTACAGACCTGTATCCTAACGTGTATAGTAAAAGGGTCATGGGAAGATCATATAATTGAAAACCCACCCCGGGTTTGGAAGGAAAAATCCGTGTCAAAAACCCTACTAGAGTTTATGACAAGGTGACAGAATAAGACAAGAGAGAGAGGGGTGGATCGCTGCATTTTTTGGGACTGAAAGAAGGCCTTCACACATCCTCAAAAGGGGTTATGAAAAGCGAGGATAGGCACACAAAAAGGGAAAAGGCTCTGCAATGGATCGAGAATACCTGACAGGGAGGCAACAACGGTTTACGCGACGAGGTGTCAGAGTGGGCGCTTGTGAAAAGGGGGGTTCCACAGGGGTCCCCAAGGCCTGTGCTTTTCTTGGTATATGTGGCGCATAAGGGAAAGGGATGACTCAGAAGTTCCTTTTTTGAGATGATGCGAATTTTAATGAGAAAAATAAATCGGATGAGATAGGCAGGACTAAAAAGAGACCTGGACGGGCTACAAGCCTGGCCGCAATGGGTCCCTTTATTTAACCCTGCCCAAATGCAAAATCATGAAGATGGGGGAAGGGGAAAGAAGACCGCAGACACAATATAGTTTAGATGGCCCAAAGACTGCAAAACCCCACTTAAAGGGAAAAAAAATCTGGGGGTGAAATAACACGAGATATCTCCTAGGCGCACACAAACAGATAACTGCCCGCAGCATAAGGGGCCTGGCAAACCTACGGATGCGTTCCCATCCTCTAAGGATTCGTTTAAAACCCGTATACCTTTTTCTTTAGGCCCATACTGGAGTATGCGCCCATTTTGGGAAACCCCACCTATCAAGCCGTCAAGAAAATTTTGAGAAAGGGAAAGGTTTGCAACAAGACTAGTCCCCGAGCTACGGGGATTGTCCTAAAGAAAGGGTTTAGGGAAATCGGCCTGACGAATGGAGGACAGGAGGGTAGGGGGGACTGATAAAGCATTTTAAAATACGCGGGAATAGACAAGGTGGACAAAGAGGGTGTTCCCGAGAAGGGACACGGCCAAGGGTCACAATTGGAAGTTGGGGCTCGATGAATCAGAGGGGTTTTAGGGAAATATTTCTTTAGTCAAAGTAGTAGGGCCCGGGGGAATAGCCTAGAAAGTGCGTAGTGGGGGCGGGAACCTTTCATAGTTTTTTAAGGGGGAGGTTGATAGAGCTCGTGGGACAGGGAGAGAGAGGACTGTAGCAATAGCGAAGAGGCGGGCCAGGAGTGTGAATCGACCCTGCAACCACAAAAAAGGTGGTACAAAAAGGTGAGTACTAACACCACCAAAAACCTTACACACCACACTAACAACACCAAAAACACTAACACACACCAACACCCTTTCATATGCTACTAACACACACCAAAAACACACTAACACACCAACACCTTACACACACACACTATCACACACCAACACACCTAAACACTCAACACCTTAAAAACACACACTAACACACCCAAACAACAAAAAAAACACCAACACCTTACACACACACACATAACACACACCAACACACACCAACCTTACACACCCCAAAACAATAAAACACCCCAACACACACTAACACACAAACCCCAACACACCTAACAACCCAACACCTTACACACACCCACTAACAACCCAACACACATAACACACACCAACACCTTCAAACACACACTAACACACGTCAAAAAACCATAACACACACCAACACACAGTAACACACTCAACACCCCAAAACCCAAAACCCCAACACACACTAAACACACCAGCCACAACACCACCACAAACTAACACACATCAACACAACTAACCACACCAGTATCATAACACCATCAACACACAAAACCCCAACCCCAAAACCCACACTAATCTCATAACAAACATGAACCCTCATCGCAACACTTACAACCAGTAACGTTAAAAATACTGTGGAAAAAAATTTTTTTTCCCTCCAGCCCTGGGACATTGATCCCCTGGGAAAAACCACCTGGGGCATTTTTGCCCCTTGAAAGGGGCTATATATGTCACTACCGACATCGGGAGTAAAAATTTGAAGTACTAGAAAAAACGTTCAGCTTACTTGTCCTTTACAAAGAAAGATTGAAAAATTTGAAATGATCAAATATGCGAGTCTTTTCGCCGTCATGAGACCATTCCCCTCCTTACGAGAGTCTCCGCTCAATTATACATTCGTGTGCTAGCCTGCGGGAAACTGTAATTTTCCCAGACCATTAAAAAAATTAAAGAAATTTAGCCTAAATTTTTGAAAAATTTAGTTGGGCACAATCCACAATCCCCATTTAAAACCGACGGATTTTGTATTTTTTGATTTGGCCGGTGGCAAATACTGGCATCAAATTCTGTGACTTTAGTCAGAACATCCCTTAAAGGGGTTATTGTAGAGGCGGGAAGGGGCAAAGGGCAATGAGTCTTCGGCGGGGTAATGTACAAACCCGAGGGGGAGTCCCCTGGACACCCATCCCCACCTTGGTCAAAGCGTAAAAAACTTTTTTCGTGGGGGTTACGAGTGTAGTCCCATATGCACTTCAATTCGGGAAAAGATCTGGTAGCACTAGTGTCTGTCAGTCCTTCCTGCCATAAACTTTACGGACTTATGTTGTGCCTATAGAAAATCAGTCAGAACGAGATTGCTTTAAACAAGTGAAAGGTGTGTGACAAAGTGGCAAATTAGCCCGACGCGGAAGTTTATGGCAACCACGTGGTGGCCCGTCCCGTGTCAAGGGTGGGCAAGTATTCGGGTTTTCTCGGTCGCTCCCCCATAATGGAGATGACGAAAAAAGGGCTTTGAGCATCTCATCACCATGTGGGGCCCCGCTTACTAATAGTCGTTAAATATACCCAAGAAAGTTTTTATCCATACCTCAGGTTACCCTTTTCAGCTGCAGCCAAAAGGGTACATAGGCGGTCATTGGGGACAACCTTATAGACACTGTAATGGGGGGCCCATCGCCCAAAACCAGGAATTTTTTCACCACGCCTTGCATGTTTCAAAAATGAAAAATGACATTACTTTAATTAAACTGTTCAAAATATGTAAACCCCTTTCACACCCCCCGGTGGCTACTACATGGCACTTCGAAGATAAAACCCCTTGGGGAGAGGCTGCGGGTGGATCTAGAGCCGTCACCATTAAAAGAGGGTAACCCCTTTTTGGGGTTTTATTTTTTAGTTCTCGTCTTGACCAACACACAAACACATACCAGTACCACACTCCACGTGACAAAGGGGATATTCCGAGTAGGAGGGCTTTCCTGATCGAGAAGAAACAAAAAAAAGGGCCCAAAAACTGAGAGAGATGATACAAAAATGAAAGGGGCAACGAGAGGCAATGACAGAGATAAACAGGAGAACCAGAATCAGGAAGAGCAAAAATAAACTAAATTCAAACCACCTACAGAAGGACCCCACCCCACAACTCCAATGAAAACCAAAAAAATCTAAACCAGAACACTACACTGTACCCCCCTACCCCCCCCCCCCCAATCACAAATTCCACCCCCACACAACCCCTATGGGTCACCACCAAAGGGTCCCCTCCCCTACCCAACGTTTCCCCAGACCACAGTTTTAGAAAAGAAAAGAAGGTTTTATTATGAATCAGGTGGGAAAAACAAAAAAATGTGGGAGTGGGTGACAGAAACAAGAGATCTAGCAGTTACAGAAAGAAACTCACTGGGGTGTAACGAACAATTTCCCTAGGTTACAGATCCTGAGGAAAGAAGAAGGGCCAAGGAGGAGGACCTGAACTTACTGTTCTGTCGGTGACTGTAACTCTCCGCAGGCTGGTCACGGACAAAAATTGGGATCCCCGTTGGGCATAACTAGCGGGCCCGTCTTTTAACAGTGTTTTCCCTCCTCTTTATTTTAATGTTTTTTGTACTTTTTTCCCTTTTTACACACACACACACCACACAACACACACCACACACACGCACACACACCACACACACCCACACACAACACACACACACACACACACACACACACACACACACACAACACACACACACACACACAATGTATTATAATTTTAATATATCACATATTATATAAAATTTTTAAAAAATATATATTATATTTATATATATATTAATAATATATAAATAATATTTAAAATATATATATATTGTAAAATTTATAATAAAAACAAAGGCAATATCCTAGTTCATGATACATGTGGTGTCAAAAATATTAACTTTTGCTACTAGGGACGAAGTCTGCTATATAAAATTAGGTGAAACCTGTAAAATGGAATATTTCTCAAAAAAAATTCGTGCATGGGCATAATTCCAAACAAAAGGGAACAGAAATAAAGGGAAAAACCCGAAAGGCAATTGGTTTACCAAAGTGTAGGGGGCAAAAAAAAAAATGCACCAGAGAATGGAAAAAGTACAGAAGACAAAAGGGCCCAGGAAAAAAAAGAACAGTTTTAAGAAAAGGTCGAGTAAGCCGATGAGGAGGAAGACCCAGCGACAATACTAAAACGAAAAAGCATCGAAAATCAAGTCTGATCCGAAGTGTTTATAGCTAATCAGGGCAAGACAGCAGTCAAGGGCCCCGGTAATTTAGGTGAGGAAAGAAAATGGGGGGCTCACAAGAAATGACCAAGAAGTTGTGAAAGCTCAACAGAAAAATTTAAAGGGCATATTTACAGTGAAGACAGAAAGGGCCCCTTGGGGGTCGAACGAGGGGTTCATAACAAGGGGTATTCCACATGTGTTGGATAAAAACACACAACCCAGGGGAGGGGGTGAAGAAGCTGCTAAATGACCTTTACCTCAAAGGCAGTGGGACTGGGCAACATCTCCCCCTGGATCCTTATGAAACTGGGCAACTCCTGGGTACTGAGCGGCAAATGTACTCCCCATTTTTAAAAAAGGGAAAAGAAAGAGGCACTAAACTATAGCCATTGTCACCGCGTGTATAGTATGCAAAAAATCTTGGAGTAGGTTATCAGGGAAGAGTGGTGGAACCCCGAAAAAAACAAGCTTATTAAGACAACCTCATGGATTCAGGGAAAGGGAAATCCTGTGTTGAAACCTACTGGTTTTTTGACAAAGGTAACGGAAGTAAGACAGAGGACAAATTGGGGGTTTAAATTTCTTTTCTTGGTCTACAAGAAGGGCCCTTTAACACGGTTCCTTACAAGGATTGTGCAAAAGCTAGAGAATCGGCCTATAAATGAAGGAATTGCAAAGGATCAAGAATACCTGACTGGGAGGAAACAACGAATCATGGTACGTGACGTGGTATCACAGTGTGCGCATGTGACGAGCAGGGGTTAACAGGGGTCAGTCCTAGGACCAGTGCTATTTTTGGTATATGTGAATGACATGACGGAAGGAATAGACTCAGAAGTGTCCCTGTTTGCAGATGAGAATTAAATCGGATGAGGATCAGGCAGGACTACAAAGAGACTTGGACAGGCTGGAAGCTGGTCCAGCAACCGGGTCATCGAATTTAACCCTGCCAAAGCAAAGTCATGAAGATCAGAGTAGGGCAAGAGGACCGCAGACAGAATATATGCTAGGTGGCCAAAGACTGCAAACCTCACTCAAGGAAAATGATCTTGGGTGAGTTATAATACGGAGCATATCTCCTGAAGCGCACATCAACCAGATAACTGCTGCAGCAATGGGCACCTTGGTAAACTGAGAATAGCGTTCCGATACCTCAGTAAAGAATCGTTCAAGACTCTGTACACCGTGTACGTCAGGCCCGTACTGGAGGAAGCAGCACCAGTTTGGAACCCACAGCTGGTCATGTACATCAAGAAATTAGAGAAAGTGCAAGGGGTTGCAACAAGGTTCGTTCCGGAGCTCAGGGGAATGTCCTATGAAGAAAGGTTGAGGGAAATCGGTGAGTACCAACACACACACACCAACACCACACAGGGCCTGGAGCTATAATTCGACCCCTTCAAGAATAACTAGGAGAGTACGCCAACACACACCAACACATACCAACAGCACACGCACAAACTAACACATACAACACACACACCCATGAAGAGCCACAAATAGGTGAGAACATCAGCATACACCAACACACACACCAACACACACTAACATACAATAACACATACCAAAATCACATATATACTAACAAACCGACAAAAATTATCACACACTAACACACATCAACACACACAAACACTAACACCAACACAAACTAAAAACTAAAGAACACCAGCACGCACTAACAACTAACACCAACACACACAAACATTAACGAACACCAGCACACACTAACACACACCAACACACACTAAACACTCTAACATACACCAGCACACACTAACACTAACAACAACACACACTAACATTAACGAACACCAGCAAACACTAACACACACCAACACGCACCAACACACACCAGCACACACTAACACTAACACACGGGCCAGCACAATGACATTAACACACAGGTCAGCACAATAACACAACACAGGGTCAGCACAATAACACTAACACACGGGTCAGCACAATAACACTAACACATGGGTCAGCACAATAACACTAACACATGGGTCAGCACAATAACACTAACACACGAGTTAGCAAAGTAACTCTAACACACACGAGTGAGCACAATAACAGTAATACACAGGCCCAGCACAATAACACGAACACATCTGTAACCACAATAACACTAACACAGGGGTGACACAATAACACTAACACACAGGTCAGCACAATAACAAATACATGGGTCAGGAAAATAACACTAACACACAGGTCAGCAAAATAACACTAGCACACGGGTAAGCACAATGACACTTACACACGGGTCAGCACAATAACACTAACACATGTGTCACTTGGGTCACACGGGTCTGCACAATAACACTAACACACAGGTAAGCACAATAACACTTACCCCACAGATCAGCACAATAACACTTAACACACGGAAAGTACAATAGCACTAACACAAGTGTCACTCGGGTCACACAGGTCAGCACAATAAAAATAACACACGGCTCAGCACAATAACAGTAACATACGGGAAAGTACAATAACACTAAGACATATGTGAGCACAATAACACTAACACACAGGTAAGCATAATAACACTAGCACACGGGTCAGCACAATAACACTAACACACGGGTAAGCACAATAACACTAACACACGGGTCAGCACAATAACACTAACACATGGGTCAGCACAATAACACTAACACACGAGTCAGCACAGTAACACTAACACACATGGGAGAACACAATAACACTAACACACTGGGAGAACACAATAACACTAACACACGGGTCAGCACAATAACTTGAACACACGGGTAACCACAATAACCCTAACACATGGGTCAGCACAATCACATTAACAACAGGTCAGCACAAGAACACTAACACACAGGTCAGCACAATAACACTAACACATGGGTAGCACAAATTACCACTAACACATGGGTCAGCCCAATAACACTAAGCAGACGGGTCAGCACAAAAACACTAACACACAGGTCAGCACTATAACACAAACACACGGGTCAGGACAACAACACAAAACACACGGGTAAGCACAATAACATTAACTCACAGGTCAGCACAATACACAAACACACGGGTCAGTACAAGAACACTAAAACATGGGTTAAGCACAATAAAACTAACACACGAGTCAGCACCAAGTAACACAAACTACACACGAATGAGCACAATAACACTAACACACGGTCAGCACAATAACACTATCACACGGTCAGCACAATAACACAAACACATGGGACAGACAATAATACTAACACACGGGTAAGTACAATAACATTAACTCACAGGTCAGCACAATAACAAAACACACGGGTCAGCACAAGAACACTAAAACATGGGTAAGCACAATAAAACTAACACATGAGTCAGCACAGTAAACATAACACACACGAATGAGCACAATAACACTAACACACGAGTCAGCACAATAACAGTAACACACGGGTCAGCACAAGAACGCTAACACATGGGACAGCAAAATAACACTAACACACGGGTCAGCACAGTAACACTAACAGACACAGGTACACAATGACACTAACACACGGGTAACCACAATAACACTAAAACATGGGTCAGCACAATAACACTAACCACGGGTCAGCACAATAACACAAACACACGGGTCAGGACAATAACAGTAACACACAGGTCAGCCAATAACACTAGCACACGGGTAAGCCCAATGACACTAACACACGGGTTAGCACAATAAAACTAACACACGTGTCACACGGGTCCAGCACAACGCTAACTAACACACGGGTATGCAACAGTAAACAACTAACAGACAGATCAGCAAATAACACTAACACACTGGAAAAGTACAATAACATAACTCATTTGTCACAATGGTCACACAGGTTCAGCACAACAACACTAAGACACGTTCAGCACAATAACACTATCACATGGTTCAGCAAAATGACCTAACACACGGGTAAAGTACAATAACACTAACACTACAATGTCAGCAAAAAAAGCACTAACACACAGCTAAGCATAATGATACTGCACACGGGCCAGAACAATAACACTAACACATCGAGAAAGCAAAAGAACACTAACACGTGGCGCAAAATAACACTAACACACGGTCACACAATATCACAAACACACAGGCCAGGAAAATAAACACTAACACACGGTCAGCAACAATAACACGACACACGGGTAAGCACAATGACACGAACACACGGGTTTCCACAATAAAACTAACACACGTGTCACAACACGTCAGCACAACACCTAAACACACGGTTATCACAGTAACATAACACACAGACAGCAAAATAACACTAACACACTTGGTAAAGTACAATAACACTAACTCACGTGTCCTCACCTGGTCACCCAGTCATCACAATAACACTAAGACTCGGGTCAGCACGAATAACACAACACATGGTTCAGCCACAAAAACACTAACACACCGGGAAAGAGCAATAACACAAACCACATTTCACAACAACGCACTTAACACACGTGTAAGCATAATAACACTAGCACAATGGGCCAGCACAATAACACTAACACATGAGAATAGCATAATAACAAGAACACACGGGTCAGCAACAATAACACTAACACAAGGGTCAGCACAATTAACACTAACACACGGGTCAGAACAATAACAATAACAAAGAGGTCAGCACAATAAACTAACACATAGGTTTAAGCACAATAACACAATCACACGGGTAACCACAATAACACTAACAATGGTTAATCACAAAACATTAACACACTGATCAAGGAGAATAACACTAAATCAAACATACCATCAGCACAATAACACGAACACACTGCCCAGCACAATAACGCTAACACACGGGTAAGGAGCAATAACCATTAACACTCAGGTCAACAAACTAAACACTAACACACGTCAGACAATGACAATAAACATGTTCAACAACAATATCACTAACACACGGGTCAGCACAAATACACTAACACACTAGTAACCACAACGAACAGGTAACACATGGGTCAGCCAAAATATCACTAACACATAGCTCATCAAAATAACACTAACACACGGGTAAGCACAAAAACACTAACTCACGGGAAACCCAATAACACTAACGTACAGGTAAACACAATCACAACACCGGGTAAAACAATAAAACTAAGCACAGGTCAGCAAAATAACACTAAACAGGGTCAGCACAATAAACAAACACACGGGTCTGGAAAATACACTAACAACGCAGCGCAAGACACTAAGACACAGGTCAACAAAAAACTAACAAACAGGTACAAAACAACCTAATACGGGGGTCCCCAAAAATAGCAAAACACACGGATCAGAACTAACACAAAAAACCTGCCACTCAATAACAAAAACACACGATAAGGACAAAACACTAAAAAAACAGGTCAGCAAAAAACACTAAAACAGGCGCACAATAACCTAACACACAGTTACCCAAAATAACACTAACACACAGGTCAGCACAAAAAAAGTTGACGTGGTCCCAAATAAACACAACAACAGCTAGCAATAAACACTAACACTGGGAAACACATAACAAAAACACGGGGTAACCACAAAAAACCAACAAGGGATAAGCAAAATAACACTAACACAGGTCCACAATAAACTAACACACAACAAGCACAATAAACTAAAACACAGGTCGAAAAATAACATTAACACTGGGTAACACAAAAACCAAAAACCATGGGTCAGCACAATAATCAAACCCCATTCAGGAAAATCACTAACACACTGCTGGGGGTCACACAATAGCACTAACACCACGTAACCACAACAACATAACACAGGGGTCAACACAATAGCACAATCCGGGAAGACAATTAACAAAAGGGTCAACAATAACTTTAAATTGACAAAAAGGATCAACAATAACATTAACAAAGGGGTCGCACAATAACACGAACACATAGGAAAACCACAAAACACTAACACGGGGTTCAAAAAAAGCACTAACAATGGGTAAGCAAAAACAACACTAACAACGGGCCCAACCAAAAATTTTTTTAAAGTGACACACAGATCAAACAATAACATTAACTCAGGGGGTCAGCACACTAACATAACACCCCGGGGTCAGCAAAAGAACACTAACCAGGGGTCCACATTAACACTAAACCCTGGGTCAGCACATTAACACTACACACACAAGGGTGGACAATGACACTAACACAGGGGTCAGCACAATAACCTAACAAATGGGTCAGCACATTAACACTAACACACAAAAGGGTAGACAATGACACAAACACACGGGTCGCAAAAAAACACTAACACAGGTCAGCACAAAAAACACTAACACTCAGGTCGCACAATAACACAACGCACGGGCAGGACAATAACACTAAACACGGGGTCAGCACAATAAAAATAACACAGGGGTAAGAACAATGACAATAACACATGGGTCGCACAATAAATAACAAAGTGTCACAGGGGAAGCACATAAACTAAACACAGTCAACACAATAACACAAACTACAAAAAATTATAATAACACTAAACAGTGTCACAGGGGTCACACAGGTCACCAAAACTAACTCTAACCAGGGGCAGCAAAATTTAACACTAACACATGGTTCAGCCAATACACTCACAGGGTAAGCATAATACCACTCACAGGGGCCCAAAACAAAAAACCCTAACCACGGAAAGAACAAAACACTAACACAGGGGCTAGCACAATAACACTAGCCACAGTCAGACAAAAACAAACACACGGGTCAGCCAAAAAACCCCAAACACAAAGGTCAAACAGTAATAAAAAAAGGGTTAGCAAAATAACCCAAACGGGGGTCAGCACAAAAACACTAAACACGGAACACAATAACATTAACAATGGTCGCACATATCAAAAACACATGGGTAACAGAATAACACAAAACACAGGGTAAGCAAAAACAGACTAACACCGGGTCAGCACAAAAAACACTAAACATGGGTAACCACAAAAACACTAACACATGGTTCAGCACAAAAACTTTAAACACATGGATCTGAACAATAACACTAACCACTTACAGCACAATAACGCTGACCCACGGAAAGGACAAGACAGTAACACAGTTCAGCAAAAAACACTAACACAAGGTCAGCACAATAACCTAACACATGGGTCAGCACAATAACACTAACACAAGGGACACAATAACACTAAACAGGGTAACCGCATTAACACTAAACATATGGCAAGCACAATAAACAAACACAGGGGCAGCAAAATAAAAAAAAACATACAGGAAATCAAAAAACCCATAACACACAGGTCACCAAATAACATTGACAATTGGGTCAGCACAATAACACTAACACACGGGTCAGCACAATAACACAAAAACAGGGTCAGGAAAAAAACACAACACATGGGTCAGCGAATGACCTAACACACGGGTTAGCAAAATAACCTAACACAAAGGTAACCACAACAATACTAACACAGGGGAAAAAATAGCAAAAACACAGGGTAACCCAATAACACAAACACCGGGTCACCAAAATAACACGAACACAGGGAAACCACAAAACACTAAACATGGGTCACGTCAATAACATGCACCTTTTCAGCACAATAACACTAAGAACAGGTCAGCAAAAAACAAAACCAGGGGACAGGACAATAACACTAACACAGGGGTCAGCACAAAACACTAACAACGGGTAACCCAACAACCTAAACACGGGTAAACCAAAAAACACTAACAAAGGGGGTAAAACAAAACACTAACACACGGTCGCACAATAACATGACACACGGTCAGCAGAAGAAACTAACACAAATTTTCAGCACAAAAACACAACACCAGTCAGCCCCCTAAAAAAGTAACCACACGAGTGACACAAAAACACTAAAACCTGGTAAGCCAATAAAAACCCCTCATGCAAAGCGCAATAACCAACCAGTAAGCAAAAAACACAACACCCTGTCACAAAAAGGGCACTAACGCAGGGGTAAGCACAATAACATTAACACACAGGCAGAACAATAACACAACACACGGGAAAGCACAAAAACACTAACACACAGGAAGCAAGTAACACTAGACATGGTAAGCACAATAAATACAAGGGTTAAACCCCAAAACTTTAACACAGGGGTCAGCAAAAATAACACTAACAACAGGTAAGCCAATAACAGCAACACAGGGAAAAGAAAAACAGCACTATCCATGGGTAATCACAAATAACACTAAACAGGGGAAACACAATAACTTAACACACGGGTCAGCACAATAACACTAACAAAGGTCAGCACAAAACATTAACACAGGGGTCACCAATATCACTAACACAAGGGGAAACCCCACAATAACAATAACATGCAGGTAGCCAAGAACACTAACTCACGGGGTTTTTTAACTTGCTAGGGACACCCCTACTTTTCTTTGGGGATTGTTGCATGCCCCCAAGTCTTTTGCTTTCGTAGTGGTGTTTTTTCGGTGAAAGTTGGGTCTAATCCCCTAGGTTTTTCCAGTTGTATATAATCATGTATCTCTCCTGCTGCGTTCCAGGGAAAAAAGGTTGGGAAACCTAAGCCCCCCCGTAATTGGGTGTAACCCAAAAAAAACACTAACACACAGTCATCAATAACATTTTCACACTGCTCACACAATAACCTAACCCGGGGTTATCACAATAACACTAAACACAGGTAAGCCAAAATAATGCAACAACGGGTCCACAAAACCTAACCACACGGTCACAAAATAACACCAGACCGGTAAGCACAATAACACTAACCCCGTGGGTCAGCAAAAATAACACTAACACAGGTAAAAAAATAACGTAACCACGGGTAAGAAAAATAAAATAAATTGGGTAAGCACAATAACATTAACACATGGGTAAGCACAATAACATTAACCAGGGGTCAGCACAATGACACAAACACAAGGGGGCAACCACTAACACAAAAAGGGGCAAGCACAAAACACTTACACACGGTTCATTCAATAACACTAAACAGGGTAACCCAAGAACACAACTCACGGGGTCAGAAAATAACACTAATCTCTGGTTATACAATAACAAAAACAGGTAAGCCAATAATGCAACAAAACCCTGGTCAGCAATTAACCTAACCTGGTTATAAATAACATTAGCACCAGGAAGCACAATAATGGAAACACAGGGGCGCACAATAACACTAAACACGGGTCAGCAAATAACTCAAACACCTGGTCAGACAATAACACAACCCCGGGGTCAGAAAAAAAACACAAGCATTGGTAACACTAACTTAAAAACCCATAGTCAGCACAGTAACACTAACCAGGGGGTCAGCCAAAAAACTAACGCAGGGTCAGCAAAATAGTTTAAACCCAAAAAGGGTTATACAAAAACACTTACACACGGATAAGCCAAAATGCAAACAGGGGTCAGCACAAAACCTAACACAGGGGTTAGCACAATCACTAAACAGGGATCAGCACAATAAACAACACACTGGTCACACTAAAACACTAACACACTAGTTATCAGAAAACATAACACATGGGTAACCCCACAATAACACAACCCCAAGGTCACACAATAACCAAAACACAAACAGCTCAAAAAACCCTAACACACTGGTCAGCCTAAAATTTACACACACTAGTTATCAAATAACACAAACCATGGTTATCACAAAACACTAACCCGGGTAAGCACAATAATGCGCCACGGGTAAGCAAAAATAATATTAAGAAGGAAAGCACAATAACACTAACATTTTGGGTCGCACAATAACACTAAAACGGGACACAACACCACTAAAAATTTTAAGCACAATAATGCAAAAAATGGGCAGCACAATAACACAACACACAGGTCAGCACAGTAACACTAAACCCAGGTCGACATAACCCCAAAAACCGGTTTTTTCACAATAACAATTACACACGGGGTCAGCACAATAACACAACACACGGTTATCAAAATAACACTAACAAACGGTCATACAAAACTTTAACACACGGTTATCAAAATAACCTTGCACACTGGTAACACAATAACGGAAACACGGGGGTCAGCAAATAACATTAAAACACGGGTCAGCAAATAACACAACCGTGGGGTTATCACAATAACTAAACCCAGGGGTCAGCACAATAAAAATAACACACGGGTTATCACAATAGCACAACACTTTGGTCAGCAAAATAACTCTAACACTTGTACACAATAACTTAAACCGGGGTTGTCACAATAACCTTCACACGGTAAGCGCAATAATGCAACACAGGGGTCAGCACAGTAAAAAACCCACATGGTCAGCAAAATAACATAACACTGGGTTATCACAATAACTTTTACAAAGGGTAAGCACAAAAATGCTAACAAAGGGGTCAGGACAATAACACAATGCAGGGTCAGCCAATAACATTACACACTGGTGAGCACAATAACAAAAAAAGGGTTTCACAATAACACTACCACCTTGTCAGGCAAAAAACATAACAACGGTTTCACAATAAACTAAAAACCTAGAATCACAATAACACAAACTCAGGGGTTAAATCACAGACCACTAACACACGGGAAAGCGCAATAACACGACACCAGGTCAGCCAATAACAAACAAACGTCACACTAACACTAACCCCGGGTCACACAAAACACTAACACAGGGGTAAGCACAATAACACAAACCCCCCGGTCCCCTCA
>NC_069401.1:115296936-115314321 GCF_026875155.1 Cherax quadricarinatus | reverse complement strand
GTAAGAAGCCACTAGAGAACAGACCGTGCTTAAACCCAGCTCAGAATGGGAATGACAAGGGAAAAGACAGGTGAGAGTACCCACATCATCCTGGGTACGGGTTGAACGAGGGAAACCCCACGTCAACCTTATCCCTGGTTCCCCGTTGGGGGAAAGCCTGTAAATGAGGGGTGTACATGCACCGAAAAAGGTTAGTACCCCTTGCATGCCACAATTTGGTGGATGATGGTGGCAGTGGTGATATTAAGTAGTTGGTGGGTGATGGTGGAGGATGGTGATGACTGTAGCTGGTGGTGGTGCGTGGGCAGAAAAAATGGTATGCAGAATATAGCTGTGTTGGTGGTAGGATTGTGGCAGTGCCGATGACTGTATCTGGTGTTGGTGATTGTGGCAGGTGCCGATGACTGTAGCTGGTGTTGGTGATTGTGCAGTGCCGATGACTGTAGCTGGTGTTGGTGATTGTGGCAGTGCCGATGACTGTAGCTGGTGTTGGTGATTGTGCAGTGCCGATGACTGTAGCTGGTGTTGGTGATTGTGTGGCAGTGCCGATGACTGTAGCTGGTGTTGGTGATTGTGCAGTGCCGATGACTGTAGCTGGTGTTGGTGATTGTGGCAGTGCCGATGACTGTAGCTGGTGTTGGTGATTGTGGCAGTGCCGATGACTGTAGCTGGTGGTGTGATTGTGGCAGTGCCGATGATTGTAGATGGTAGTGGTGGTGATGGTGGCAGTGGTGATGAATGTAGTTGGTGGTGGTGATGGTGCCATGCCGATGATTGCAGTTGGTGGTGGTGATAGTGGCAGTGTAAACATACTACCACGGGCGGGATTGAACCGGCGGTCAGAGAGTCTCAAAACTCCAGCCCGTCGCGTTAGCCACTAGACCAGCTAGCCACAATAAGATTCGTCCAACTAGGTATATTTCTAAACCATAGGAAGGTTAGCATAGGCACTACTGTGACCATAAATGCAAGTTTTTACAGATGAATCTCCAGCTAGCGTGGCCGTGACGAACTCTAGCTCAAGTTCCCTCACTGCCGTCAACATGACTCACGAAATCACGCGACGGTCTGGAGTTTTGAGACTCTCTGACCGCGGGTTCAAATCCCGCCGGAGGTATGGTTTGTTGGAATCGTGTCATTACGATTTCGTGAGTCATAGTGGCAGTGTCGATGTTTGTAGTTGGTGGTGGTGATGCTGGCAGTGTTTATGATTGTAGTTAGGGGTGGTGGTGGCGGCATTGGCGATGAGTGTAGTTGGTGGTAGTGATGGTGGCAGTTTCGATGATTATAGTTTGTGGTACTGATAGTGGCAGTGGCGATGATTGTAGTAGGTTGTGGTGATGGTGGCAATGGAGATGATTGTAGTTGGTGTGAAGGTTTTCAGTGTCGTTGATTGTAATTGGTGGTGGTGATGGTGGCTGTGGCGATGATGTATTTGGAGGTGGTGGTGGGTGGCAGTAGTGATTATTTAAATGATTGTGATAGTGGTTGCAGTGGTGATGATTGTTAGTTGGTGATGGTGATGGTGGAGTTGTGATGACTGAAGTTGGTAGTGGCGGTGGAGGTGGCAATGATGATGATTACAGTTGGTGGTGGTGGGGGTTGCAGTGGTGATGATTGTAGTTGGTGGTGGTGATGGTGGGAGTCGTGATGATTGAAGTTGGTGGTGGTGGTGGCAGTGATCACCATTGTTGTTGTAGGTGGTTGTGGTTTGAGTGGAGATGATTGTAGTTGGTCCGTAGTCATGTTGGCAGTGATGATGATTGTAGTTGGTGGTGGTGATGGTAGCAGAGTCGATGACTGTAGTTGATGGAAGTGATCGCAGCAGTGGCGATGATTGTAGTTGGTGGTAGTGAAGGTGGCAGTGCAGATGATTGCAGTTGGTGGTAATAATGGTGGCAGTTTCGATTATTGTAGTTGGTAGTAGCGATAGTGGCATAGGCGATGATTGTAGTGTGGTGGTGATGGTGGCAGTGGAATGATTGTAGTTGGTGGTGAAGGTGGTGTGGTGGCATTGGCGATGATTGTAGTTGGTGGTGGTAATGGTGGCAGTGGCGATGATTTTAGTTGGTGGTGATGATGGTGACAGAGTCGGTGATTGCAGTTGGCGGTGGTCATAGTGGCAGTGTCGATGTTTGCAGTGGGCGGTGATGATGCTGGCAGTGTTTATGATTGTAGTTGGTGTGGTGGCAGGGACGATGATTGTAGTTGGTGGTAGTGATGGTGACACATTCCATATAGAAGTTGATGGTATTGGTGGTGGCAGTGGTGATGATTGCAGTTCCTGGTGGTGATGGTGGCAGTGGCGATGATTGTAGTTGGTAGTGGTGATAGTGGAAGTGGTATGATTGTAGTTGGTGGTGGTGATGGTGGCATTGGCGATGATTGTATTGGAAGTGGGGATGTCGGTATTGGTGATGATTGTAGTAGTTGGTAGTGATGGTGGCAGTGGTGATTGGGGAAGCTGGTGTTGTGATGGTGGGAGTGGTCATGATTGCCGTTGGTGGTGGAGGTTGTGGCACTGGTGATCATTGCAGTTGGAGCAAGTGACGGTGAGAGTGGTGATGAGATGTAGTTAGAGGTGGTGTTGGTGGCAGTGGTGATTGGGGTAGCTGGTGGTGGTGATGGTGGCATTGGTCATGTTTGTACTTGGTGGTGGTGGTGGTGGGAGTGATGATTGTAGTTGGTGGTGGTGATTGTGGTAGTGGTGATGATTGTAGTTGGTGGTAGTGATGGTGGCAGTGGTGATTATTATTGCTGCTTGTGATGGTGGAGGTGGTGATGATTGTAGTTGGTGGAGGTGATGATTGTAGTTGGTGGAGATGATAGTGGCAGTGGTGATGAATGTAGCTGGCGTTGGTGATTGTGAAGTGCCGATGATTGTAGCTGGTGGGGTGATGGTGGCAGTGTCGATGATTGTAGTTGGTGGTGGTGATGGTGACAGTGTCGATGTTTGCAGTTGGTGGTGGTGATGCGGCAGTGTTTATGATTGTAGTTGGTGTAGTTATGGTGGTGGTGTGGCATTGGCGATGATTGTAGTTGGTGGTGGTAATGGTGGCAGTAGCGATGATTGTAGTTGATGGTGAAGGTGGCAGTGTCGTTGATTGCAATTGGTGGTCGTGACGTGGCAGTGACGATGATTGTATTTGGAAGTGGTGGTGGTAGCAGTGATGTTGATTGTAATTGATTGTGGTATTGGTTGCAGTGGTGATGACTGTAGTAGGTGGTGGTGGTGATGGTGAAAGTGGTGATGATTGTACTTGGTTTAGGTGGTGGTGGTGGCAGTGGTGTTGTTGTCGTTGGTGATGATGGTGGCAGTGTTGATGATTGTAGCTGGTGGTGGTGAAGGTTGCAGTGTCGATGATTGTAGTTGGTGGAGTGATGGTGGCAGTGTCAATCACTGTACTTGGATGTAGCAATGGTAGCAGTAGCGATGATTGTAGTTCGTTGAGGTGATGGTGAAAGTTTCCCTGATTGTAGTTGGTTGTGGTGATGGTGGCATGTGGTGATGACGGTAGTAAGTGGTGGTGGTGATGGTGTAAGTGGTGATGAATTTAGTTGGTGGAGGTGGTGGTGGTGGCATTGGTGATGGTTGTCGTTGGTGGTGGTGAAGGTGAGAGTGGTGATGATTGTAGTTGGTGGTAGTGATTGTGACAGCTCGAGGATTGAACTTGGTGTGGAGATGATAGCAGCGGTGATGATTGTAGTTGGTGGTCGTGATGGGGCAGTGGTGATGATTAGTATTGCTGGTAATGAGGGGGTCAATGGTGATGACTACAGTTTGTTGGTGGTGATAGCATTGGTGAGGATTGTAGTTGTTGGTGGTGATGGTGGCAGTGGTGATGAATGTATTGGTGGTGGTGATGGTAGAGAGTCGATGACTGTAGTTGATGGAAGTGATCGCAGCAGTGGCAAAGATTGTAGTTGGGGGTAGTGGAAGGTGGCAGTGTAGATGGTTGTAATTGGTGTTGATGATTTGGTGGTAGTGGGGATGATTGCAGTTTAGTGGTGGTTGAGAGTGACGATGACGGAATTGTTGTGGTCGTGGCCCGGGAGTGGTGATGATTTCAGTTATGGGGGTGGTGGTTGCAGTGGTGATGACTGTAGTTGGTGGAGGTGATGGTAGGAGTGGTGATAATGGTAGTTAGTTTTGGAGGTGGGGCAGTGCGATTGGGTAGCTGGTGGTGATGGGGCCCTTGGTCATAATTGAAGTTGGTGTAGTGGTGGTGGCAGAAGCGAAAGATTGTAGTTGGCTGGGGTGAGGTGGCAGTGCGAGATTTAGTGGTGGTTTGATTTCGAGTGGGGAAGATTGTACTTGGAGGTGGTGATGGTGGCAGTGGCGAAGATTGTAGTTGGAGGAGGTGTTGGTGGCAGTGGGGATGGTTGCAGTTGGTGGTGGAGGTGGTAGTGGAGGTGTCGGAGATTGTAGTTGGTTGTGGTGATGGTGGGAGTACCGATGACTATAGTTTTTTTGAGGTGATGGTGACAGTTTCCATGATTGTAGTTGGTCGTGGTGAGGTGGCAGTGGCGATGATTATAGTTGGTGGAGTGATGGTGACACATTCCATGATAGAAGTTGTGGTGTTGATGGTGGCAGTGGTGTATGATTGCCGTTCCTGGTGGTTTATGGTGGCAGTGGCGATGATGTAGTTGGTAGTGGTGATGGTGGAAGTGGTGATGATTTTTAGTTGGTGGTAGTGATGGTGGAAGTGGCAATGATTGTAGTTAGTGATGGTGATGGTGGCATTGGTGATGATTGTAGTTGGAAGTGGGTGATGTCGGTATTGTGATGATTGTAGTTGTTGGTGGTGATTTGGGGCAGTGGGGATTGGGAAGCTGGTGGTTGTGATGGTGGGAGTGGTCATGATTGCCGTTGGTGGTGGGGGTTTGTGGCACTGGTGATCATTGCAGTTGGAGCAGGTGACGGTGAGAGTGGCGATGAACGTAGTTAGAGGTGGTGGTGGTGGTGGTGGCAGTGGTTATTGGGGTAGCTGGTGGTGGTGATGGTGGCATTGGTCAAGTTTGTAGTTGGGGTGGTGGTGGTGGGAAGGGTGATTGTAGTGGTGGTGGTGATTGTGGCAGTGGTGATGATTGTAGTTGGTGGAGTGATGGTGGCAGTGGTGATTATTTTAGTTGTTGGTGGTGAAGGTGGAGGTGGTGATGATTGTATTGGTGGAAATGGTGATGATTGTAGTTGGTGGAGGTGTTAGTAGCAGTGGTGATAAATGTAGCTGGTGTTGGTGATTGTGGCAGTGTCGATGATTGTAGTTGGTGGTGGTGATGGTGGCAGTGTCGATGATTGTAGTTGGTGGTGGTGATGGTGGCAGTGGTGACGATTGTAGTTGGTGGTGGTGATGGTGACAGTGTCGGTGATTGCAGTTGGCGGTGGTCATAGTGGCAGTGTCGATGTTTGCAGTTGGCGGTGATGATGCTGGCAGTGTTTATGATTGTAGTTGGTGGTGGTGGCAGGGACAATGATTGTAGTTGGTGGTAGTGATGGTGACACATTCCATGATAGAAGTTGATGGTATTGGTGGTGGCAGTGGTGATGATTGCAGTTCCTGGTGATGATTGTAGTTGGTAGTGGTGATGGTGGAAGTGGTGATGATTGTAGTTGGTGGTGGTGATGGGGCATTGGCGATGATTGTAGTTGGGAAGTGGGGGATGTCGGTATTGGTGATGATTGTAGTAGTTGGTGGTGATGGTGGCAGTGGTGATTTGGGAAGCTGGTGGTTGTGATGGTGGGAGTGGTCATGATTGCCGTTGGTGGTGGAGGTTGTGGCACTGGTGATCATTGTAGTTGGAGCAAGTGACGGTGAGGGTGATGAATGTAATTAGAGGTGGTGTTGGTGGCAGTGATGATTGGGGTTGCTGGTGGTGGTGATGGTGGCATTGTCATGTTTGTACTGGTGGGGTGGTGGTGGGAGTGATGATTGTAGTTGGTGGGTGGGTTGTGGCAGTGGTGATGATTGCAGTTGGTGGTAGTGATGGTGGCAGTGGTGATTATTATAGTTTTTTTGCTGGTGGTGGTGGAGGTGGTGATGATTGTAGTTGGTGGAGATGATAGTGGCAGTGGTGATGAATGTAGCTGGTGTTGGTGATTGTGGCAGTGCCGATTATTGTAGCTGGTGATGGTGATGGTGGCAGTTTCGATGATTGTAGTTGGTGGTGGTCATAGTGGCAGTGTCGATGTTTGCAGTTGGCGGTGATGATGCTGGCAGTGTTTATGATTGTAGTTGGTGGTGGTGGCATTGGCGATGATTGTAGTTGGTGGTGGGAATGGGGGCAGTGGGTGACGATTGTAGTTGGTGGGGTGATGGTGACAGTGTCGTGATTGCAGTTGGCGGTGGTCATAGTGGCAGTGTCGATGTTTGCAGTTTGGGGTGATGAGCTGGGATGTTTATGATTGTAGTTGGTGATGGCAGTGTCGATGTTTTGCAGTTTGGGGGTGGTGATGCTGGCAGTGTTTTATGATTGTAGTTTTGGGGGTAGTGGGGGGTGATGGTGGTGGTGGTGGCATTTGGGATGATTGTAGTTGGTGGTGGGAATGGTGGCAGTGGCGATGATTGTAGTTGATGGGGAAGGGGGCAGTGTCTTGAATTGTAATTGGTGGTCGTGACGTGGCAGTGACGATGATTGTATTTGGGAAATGGTGGTGGCGGCCCGGGGATGTTGATTGTAATTGTGGTATTAGTTGCAGTAGTGATGATTGTAGTATTTGGTGGTTGGGGGTGGCAGTGCTGATGATGTATTAGGTGGTGGTGGTGATGGTGAAAGTGGTGATGATTGTAGTTGGTTTAGGTGGTGGGTGGGCAGTGGTGAGGTTTGTCGTTGGTGGTGGTGACGGTTTGGAAGTTTTGGATGATTGTAGTTGGTGGTGGTGAAGGTTGCAGTGCGATGATTGTAGTTGGAGGGAAGTTGATGGTGGCAGTGTCAATTGTTTGCACTTGGAGCGACTGTAGCAGTAGCGGTGATTTTATTTCGTTGAGGTGATGGTGAAAGTTCCCTGATTGATTGTAGTTGGGGGTGGTATGGGGTAAGTGTGATGATTGTAGTTGGTGGTAGTGATTGGACACCCCGAGGATTGACTTGGTGGTGGAGATGGAGCAGCGTGATGATTTAGTTTGGTGGTCGTGGGTGGTGGCAGTGGTGATGATTATATTGCTGGTATGAGGGTGTCAAGTGAGAAATTTCAGTTGTTGGGTTTGGGGATAATAGCATTGGTGAGGATTGTAAATTGTTGGTGGTGATGGTGGCAGTGGTGATGAATGAGTTGGTGGGGGGAAAGTGGCAATGTCGATGATTGTAGTTCGTGGTGATTGTGGCAGTGGTGAGGGTTGTACTTGGGGTTTGGGATGGTGGCAGGTCGATGATTGAAGTTGGTGATGGTGGCAGTGTTGATGATTGTGTTGATGGAGGTGATGGTGGCAGTGTCGAAGATTGTAGTTCGTAGTGGTGGATGGTGGGGTGTCGAAGATTTGTATGGCAGCGATGGTGGCAAGTGGTGGGTGATTGTAGTTGGTGGTGGTGAAGGTAGCAGTGGCAATATTGTAGTTGGGTTTTTGACGTGCCAGGTCGATGATTGTAAGTGGTGTGGTGATGGTGGCAGTGGGATGATTGTAGTTGTGTTAGTGGTGGGAAAAATGGATGTTTATTGAGTTGTTGGTGGTGATGGTGGAGTGTGATGATTGTCGGTTTGGGCTTGGTGGTGGCATGGTGATGATTGTAGTTGGTAGTCAAAGGTTTGGGGGCTGGGGGTGATCATTGTGTTGGTGGGGGTGTGGTGCGAGTGGTTTACGTTGTAGTTGGTTTAGGATGTAGAGGGCAGAGTGATTGGGGAGATTGGGGATATTGATGGTGGCAGAGGCAAAGTTGTAGTTTGGTGGGTTGTGGTGGTGGCAGTGGTGACGATTGAGTGGTGGTGGTGGTGGCAGTGTCGGGGGATTGTAGTTGGTGGTGGTGAAGGTGGAAAGGCGATGACTGGAGTTTTGGGGATGGGGATGGTGGCATGTCGATGATTATTGCTGGTAGTGGTGATGGTGGCATTCGATGACTGAAGTTGGTTGTAGTGATGGTGAAAGTGCGAGATTTGTAGTTGGTGGTGGTGGATGGTGGCAGTGGTGATTAGGGAAGCAGGTGGTGTGGTGTTTGGAAGTGGTCATGAATTGCAGTTGGGGTTGGTGGTGGCAGTGGGGCTGGGTAGCTGGTTTAATGTGACAATGGCAGTGTTCATGTTTGTAGTTGGTGGGTGGTGGAGTGGTGATATTGTTAGTTGGTGGTGGGGGGTGGTGGTGGTGGTGGTGGTGGTGGTGGTGGTGGTGGTGGTGTTGCGTTGTGATGATTGTAGTTGGTGGTGTGATGGTGTGATTTCATGATTATTGAAGTTGTTGTTGTGGTTGTGGCAGTGGTGATGATTGTAGTAGGTGGTGTGGGTGGTGGTGGTGGTGGTAATGGTGGTGGTGGTGGCAGTGGTGATGACTGTATAAGGTGGGGTGGTGATGGTGAGATGGTGATGATTGTAATTCGTGTTTGTGATGGTGGCAGTGGTGATGATTGTTGTTGTTGGTAGGAGGGTGGCAAAGGTGATTACAGATGTTGGTGGTGATGATAGCATTTGTGACGATTTTAGATGGGGGTGGTGATGGTGGCTGTGGTAATGAATGTAGTTGGTGGTGGTGATGGTGGCAGTGGTGAGGGTTGTACTAGGTGGCTATGGTGGGGGAAGTGTAAAATGATTGTAATTGGTGATGGTGGGAGTGATGATAATTGTAGTTGGTGGAGATGATGGTGGCAGTGCCGAATATGGAGTTCGTAGTGGTGATGGTGGCAGTGTCGAAGATAGTTGTTGATGGTAGCAATGGTGGCAGTGGGATGATTGTAGTTGGTGGTGGTGACGGTAGCAGTGGCAAATATTGAAATTGGTGATGACGGGCCAGTGTCGATGATTGTAAGTGGGGTGGAATTTTTGGCAGTGGTGATTTTTTGTTGTTGATGTTGGCGCTGGTAAGATTTGGGGATGATTGTAGTTGTTGGTGGTGATGGTGGGAGTGGTGATGATTGTAGGTGGTGGTGTGGCATAGGTGATGATTGTAAATTGAAGTCATGGTGGTGGCGGGGTGATCATTGTAGTTGGTGGTAGTGTGGTGCGAGTGGAGACGATTGTACTTGGGGATGGTGGTGGAGGGCAGAAGGTGATTGGGGAAGATGGTGGTATTGATGGTGGCAGAGGCAAACATTGTAGTTGGTAGTTGTGGCAGTGTCGAGGGTTGTAGTTGGTGGTGTTTGAAAGGGGGGAGTGGCGATGATTGTAGTTGGTGATGGTGATGGTGGCAGTGACGAAGATTGTAGTTGCTAATAATGATGGCGGCCATTAGTGATATTGTAGTTGGTGGTAGTGAAGGTGGCAGTGGGGATTAGAGAAGCTGGTGGTGCTGATGCTAGGAGTGGTAGTGATTGGAGTTGGTGGTGGTGGTGGTGGTGGCAGTGGTGACTGGGGTAGCTGGTGATGGTGATGATGCCAAATGGGCCCTGTTTGTAGTTGGTGGTGCTAGTTGTGGAGTTGCGATCATTGTAGATGATGGTGGTGGTGGTGGCAGTGGCGATGATTGCATTGGTGTTGGGATGGTGGGAGTGGTGATGAGTAGTTGGTGGTGGGGTGTCAATTTGTGATGATAGTATAAGTGGTGGTGGTTGTGGCAGTGGCGATGATTTTAGTTGGTGGTGGTGATGGTGGCATTGATGATTTTACTTGGTGGTTTTTGGTGTCATGGCGTTTATTGTAGTTGGAGGTGATGGTGGCAGTCCCTGATGACTGTAGTTCGTGGTAGTGATGGTAGCTGTTGTCGATGATTGTAGTTGGTGGTAGTGATTGGTGGCATGTAGATGATTGCAGTTGGTGATGATGGTGGCAGTGTAGACGATTGCAGTTAGTGGTGATGGTGGCAGTAGCGATGATTATGGTTGGTGGTAGTGACTGTGGTACTGCGTAATTTACTTGGTGGCAGTAGTTGGTGGAAGTGTTGAAGATTGTAGTTGGTGTTAGTGAAGGTTGAAAGTGTCGATGATTGTACTTGGTGGTAGTGATGGTGGCAGTGTCAAAAAATTTGTAGTTGGTTTACAGTGATGGTGGTAGTAGTGAGGATTGTAGTTTGTGGTGTTTATGGTTGCAGTGGTGATGATTGTAGTCGGTGGTGAAGGTGCAGGGTCGATAATTGCAGTTAGTAGTGATGGTGGCAGTGGTGATGATTGCAATTTGATGGAAGTTATGGGGGGAGTGGCGCTTATTGTAGATGTTGGTAGTGATGGTGGCAGAGACGATGATTGTAGTAGGGGGTGGTGATGGTGGCAGTGGTGTAGATTGGGAGCTGGTGGTAGTGATGGGGGCAGTGGTGATTATTGTAAATTGGTGACGAGATGGTGGCAGGGGCGAAGGTGGTAGCTGGTTGTACTGATTGTGGCAGTATTGGGTCATAGTAGTTCGTGTAGTGATTGTGGTAGCTGGTGGGAGTGATGGTGGGAGTGGTGGATGATTGTAGGTGGTCTTGGTGGTGGCATTGGGGATGATTGTAGTTGGCAGTCATGGGGGTGGCGGGGTGATCATTGTATTTGGTGGTGGTGATGGTGCAAGTGGTGACGATTGTAGTTGGTGGAGGTGGTGGAGGCAGAGATGATTGGAGAAGATTGTGGTATTGGGTGGTGGCATAGGCAAAGATTGGGAGTTGGTGGTGGTGGTGGGACAGTGGTGACGATTGTAGTTGGGGGTTGGCGTGGAAGCAGTGTCGAGTTGTAGTTGTGGTGGTGAGGTGGAATGTGATGGTGGCAATGCGATGATTATTTTTGGTAGTGGTGATGGTGGCAGTCGCGATGACGGAAGTTGGGTTTTAGTGAGGGTGAAGTGCCGATGATTGTAGTTGGTGGTGGTGATGCTGGCAGTGGTATTAGGAAGCAGGTGGTGCTGGTGCTGGGAGTGGTCATGTTTGCCCGTTGGTGGTGGTGGTGGTGGCAGTGGTGACTGGGGTAGCGGTGATGGTGATGATGGGAGTGTTCGTGTTTGTAGTTGATGATGGTGATGATTGTGTTGGTAGTGGTGGTGTCATTTGTGATGATAGTAGTTGGTGCTTTTGATGGGGGGAGTGGTGATGATTGTATTGGTGGGGGTGGAGGTGGTAGTGGCAGCAGTGGTGATGATTCAAGTTTTTGGTGATGGTGGCAGTGGCGATTATTGTAGTTGTGGAGGTGAAGGTAGCCAATGAAAGTTTGCAGTTGGTGATGGTGGTTGCAGTTTTTGATAATTGTAGTTGGTGGTGGTGATGGTTGGTGAGTCGTGATGATGAAGTTGGTGGTGGTGGGGTGGTGGCAGTGGAGATTACGGAACCTGGAGGTGGTGCTGGTGGCAGTGGTCACCATTTTTGTTGTAGGTGGTGGTGGGGTTTGAGTGGCGATGATTTTTAGTTGGTCGTGGTGATGGTGGCAGTGGCAATGATTGTAGTTGGTGGTGGTGATGTGGCAGTAGTGATGATTGTAGTAGGTGGTGGTGGTGGTGGCAGTGGTGATGACTGTATTAGGTGGTTGGTGTGATGGTGTAATGTTGATCATTGTAGTTGTGGAGGTGCTGGTGGTGGCATGGTGATATCATTGATGGTGGTGATGTTGAGGTGGTGATGATTGTAGTTGGTGGGAGTGATTGTGACAGTGGTGAGGATTGAACTTGGTGGTGGAGATGGTTGCTGTTGTGATGATTGTAGTTGTTGGGATGAGGGTGGCAATGGTGATGAATACAGTTGTTGGTGGTGATGAAAGCATTGTGATGATTGTACATGGGGGTAGTGATGGTGGTAGTGGGGATGAATGTATTCGGGGGTGGGATCGTGGGAGTGTCGATGATTGTAAATTGGTGGTGAGGGGGGCACTGGTGAGGGTTGTTACTTTTTGGCTATGATGGTGGAAGTGTCGATGATCGTAGTTGGTGATGATGGCAGTGTTGATGATTGTAGTTTGGTGGAGGTGAAGGTGGCAGTGGAGAATATTGTAGTACGTAGTGGTGATGGTGGCAGTGTCGAAGATAGTTGTTGATGGTAGCGATGGTGACAGTGGCGATGATTGTAGTTGGTGGTGGGACGGTAGCAGTGGCAAATGTTGTAGTTGGTGATGCGGTGCCAGTGGGCGATGATTGTAAGTGGTGGGGGTGATGGTGGCAGTTGTGATGAATTTTATTTGTTTGCGGTGGAAAGATTGGGGGGGGATGATTGTAGTTGTTGGTGGTAATTTGGGGGGAGTGGTGATTATTGTAGATGGTGGTGGTGGTGGTGGGGCATTGGTGAAGATTGTAATTGATAGTCATGGTGGTGGCTGGGGTGATCATTGTAGTTGGTGGTGGTGATGGGGCGAGAGGTGACGATTGTAGTTGGTGGTGGTGGTGGAGGCAGAGGGGACTGGGGAAGATGGTGGAAATTTATGGTGGCATAACAAAGATTGTAGTAGGTGGCGGTGGCAGTGTCGAGGATTGTATTGGTGGTGTTTTAAGGTGGGAGTGGCGGTACTGTAGTTGGTGATGGTGATGGTGGCAGTGCGAAGATTATTGTTGGTATGGTTTTTGGTGGCAGTGGCGATGACTGAAGTTAGTTGTAGTGATGGTGAAAGTGCCGATGATTGTAGTTGGTGGTGGTGATGGTGGCATTGACGAAGATTGTAGTTGGTAGTGGTGATGGTGGCAGTGGTGATGATTGTATTGGTGGTAGTGAAGGTGGCAGTGGTGATTACGGAAGCTGGTGGTGCTGATGCTCTGATTGGTCATGATTGCAGTTGGTGGTGGTGGTGGGTGGTGGTGGCAGTGGTGACTGGGTAGCTGGTGATGGTGATGATGCCAGTGATCATGTTTGTAGTTGGTGGGGGTGATGGTGGGGTGGGGGATGACTGTAGTTGGTGTTGGGGATGGTGGGAGTGGTGATGATTGTAGTTGGTGGTGCTAGTTGTGGGAGTTGCAACATTGTAAATGATGGTGGTGATTGTGGGCAGTGGTGAAGATTGCATTTGGTGTTGGTGAGGTGGGAGTTTTGATGATTGTAGTTGGTGGTTTGGGGGTGTCATTTGTGATGATACTAGTAGGTTGTGGTGGTTTGTGGCAGTGGCGATGATTTTATTTGGTGCTTTTGATGGTGGGAGTGGCGATGATTGTAGTTGGTGGTGGTGGAGGCAGTGGTGATGATTCAAGTTATTGGTGATGGTGGCAGTGGCGATTATTGTAGTTGGGGGGTGATGGTGGCCGTGGGGATGATTGAAATTAGTGGCTATGTGTCAGTGGCGTTGATTGTAGTTTTGGAGTGACGGTGGCAGTCGTGATGTCTGTAGTTGTGGTAGTGGATGGTAGCTGTGTCGATGATTGTATTGTGGTAGTGATTGGTGGCAGGGGTAATGATTGCAGTTGGTGGTGATGGTGGCAGTGTCGAAGACTGTAGTTGGTCAAAGTGATTGTGGCACTGGCGGTAATTGTACTTGGTGGCAGTAGTGGTGGCAGTGTTGAAGATTGTAGTTTGGGGTTAGTGAAGGTGGTAGTGGCGATGATTGTAGGTGGGGAATGGTGGCAGTGTCAATAAAGTAGTTGGTTACAGTGATGGTGGTAGTGGGTGAAGTGTGGTAGCAGGTTGTGTGATTGGTTGGCAGTGGTGATCTTAGTAGTTGGTGGTAGTGATTGTGGTAGCTGGGGTTTGTGATGGTGGCAGTGTCGCTGATTGTAGTTGGTGTGGTGGTGATTGTGGGAGGGGGGATGATTGTAGTTTGGTGGGTGGTGATGGTGGCAGTGTCAGTGATGTAGTGGTGGTGGGAATAGTGGCAGTGTCGAAATTTAGTTGATGGTACTGATGGTGGGAGTGGCGATGATTCAGTTTTTGGGGGTGGTGATGGAGAGGTCGATAATTGTGGTTGGTGGCAGTCATGGTGGCAGTTTCGATTATTTAGTTAGAGGTGGTGATTGTGGCAGTGGCGATGATTCAAGTTGGTGGGGTGATTGTGACAGTGTCCATGATTGTAGTTTGTGGTGGGGATGCTGGTATTGGGGATAATTGAGTTGGTGGTAGTGATGGTGGCAGTGACATGATTGTAGTTGGAGGGAAGTGACGGTGGGATTTTTGGGGATGATTGTAGTTGGTGGTGGGTTTTGGTGGGAGTGTCAATGATTGTAAGTTGGTGATGATGGTGCCAGTGTCGATGATTGTATTGGTGGTGGTGATGAGGCAGTGGTGATATTTTAGTTGGTGGTGGTGGGGACAGTTTGATGATTTAGTTGGGGGTGGTGATGGTTTGGGAGTTTTGAAAGATTGTAAATTGGCGTTGGTGTTGGTTCCCGTAGTGAATGACTGTAGTTGGTAATTGGGTGGTGGTGGTGAAGTGGTGATGATTGTAGTTGCAGGTGGGAGGGGGGAGTGGTGATAGGGGTGCATTGGTGGTGGGGTGGCAGGGCAAATGATTGTACTTGGGGGTGGTGGTTGGGGCAGTGGTGACGATTGTAGTTGGGGGTTGGGGTGGTGGTGCTGCAAGTATTGTATTTGGTGGGGGGAAAGGGTGGGAGTGGGGGATGTTGAGTTGGTGGGTGATGGGGGCAGTAAATGATTGTATTTGGGTATTTTCGTTGCAGGGGCGATGATTGAGTTGGTGGTGGTGAGGTGACTTTTAAAGATGACTTATATGTATGATGGGGCAGTGACGGGGTTTTGAAATTGGTAGTGTGATGGGGGCATTGGGATGATTGATTTGGGGGTTGAATGGGGTTTTTCGATGACTGTAGAGGGGTGGTGATTGTGGCAGTGAATGTTTGTAGTTTGGTTTTTGTTTGGGGTGGATGTGATTGGGGAATTTTGGGGGTGTTTATTGTGGGATAGTATGACTGCAGTTGGGGTGGTGGGGGGGGGGTGGTGACAGTGGTGATGATTGTGTTGGTGGGGTGGGGGGGGGGGTGAGATGGTGGGGGGGGTGATGATTTTAATTGGGGGTGGTGGGGGCGGGCGGGGTGTGACTGGGGTAGCTCGTGAGGTGAAGAGGGCATGGTCATTTTTTGTATTTGGGGGAGGTCGTTTTTTTGGTGGCAAAAAGATTTGGTTTTGATGTGAGGTGGAGGGGGAGTCTGGGGTACTGGAGGTGGGATGGGGCAGGGCCGTGTTTTGTTTGGTGGTGATGACGGGGGGGTCGTCATGTTTTTGTTGGGGGTGGTTGGCGGCACTTCTGGTGATTGTATTTGGGGGGGCGTTGGGGCTGGGGCGACGATTTTATTTGGTGGTTTGAGGGTGGGAGGCGATGATGAAGTTGGGGGGTGGTGGTGTTGGCGGCAGTGGTGATGATTGAAGTTTGGGGTGATGGGGGCAGTAGAAAAATATTATAGTTGAGGGTTTGGGGGGTGGCACGGGTATGACTGCATTTTGATGGTAGGAAGTGGCGTGTCATAATTGTATTGGGTGGTATGATGGTGGCATTGGCTTGTTGTATTTGGGGGTGGTGAGGGTGGCGTGGAAAGATTGTAGTTGGTTGGGGTGGTGATGGGGGAGTGGTAATTTGTACGAATTTGTGGGTGTGGAAGGGGTGAGATTGTAGTTGGTAATCTTTTGGGTGGCAGGGTATGTTGTGGTGGGCGGTGATGGTAGGAGGGGTGACGATTGTAGTTGGGGTGGTGGGGCAGTGGTGATTTAGGGTAGTGGGGGTTTGGGGGTGGCCAGGGCAATGATTGAGTTGGTGGTGGTGGTGGTGGTGGGGGCAGGGGGTTACCAATGTAAATAAAAAGTAAAAGGAACAAGTGCAACAATGTGCTTTTAATTTGGGCAACTTTTCCTCTCCAAGCTTCTCAAGCCATTAAAACAATGCATGGACACAGAGGGGATATAAAAGGGCCCGATGAGGTGCAATATAGTGAGGTACCATTTCGATGTTTCACTAGTGGTATAGTATAGTAGTAGTAGTAGTTGTGTGGTGGAGGACAAAAATAAAACAATAGGTAGAGCAATTAATTCGTACATGGTAAAAGGATATAAAACTTTACTGGGTAAAAAAAATAGGGTTTGGGCAAAATAGACTGGAAAGAGGAGTTTTTCATGTTCACTCTCTGAATGGGCTTTTTGTATATAAAAGGAAGACTGTGAGGCGGGTTTTTCTGTTTTTTTAAGGGTTTTTTGTAAGACTTCGGAGATGGGGAAGCGCCGTTGTTTTTTTTAATTGTATTCGAAACAGCGATCATGCGATTTGAGGGGACTTGCGTCTGCGGAAAGGAGTTTCTTTGATCACTATACTACTCCCAAGTAAAACATCGAAATGGTACCTCACTAGTATTGCACCTCACTCTGAGCCTTTATATACCCTCTGTGTCCATGTATTGTTTGTAATGGCTTGATAAAGCTCCTGGAGAGCGAAACGTTGCCCCAATTAAATGTCACATTAGTTGCACTTGTGTCCTTTTACTTGACATATTGTCGGTAATTCTACCCAAATTTGTTACCAATGTAGTTTTGGGGGCGGAGGGTGGTGGCAGTGTCGAGGATTGTAAGTTGGTGATGGTGAAGGGAGGGAGTGGCGAAGAATATAGTTGGTAGTGGTGATGGTGGCAGTGACGATGATTATAGTTGGTGATAGTGAAGGTGGCTTTGGCGATCACTGTAGTAGGTGGTGGTGATAGTGGCAGTGGTGAGATTGTAGTTGGTGTTGGTGATGGTGGGAGTGATGATTGTATTGGTGGGGTTGGTGACATTTGTGATGATAGTAGTTGGTGGTGGTGGTGGGTTTTGGCAGTGGCGATGATTTTAGCTGGTGGTTTTGATGGGGGGAGTGGCGATGATTGTAGTTGGTGGTGGGTGGGGGTGGAAAATGGTGATGATTTCAAGCTGGTGGTTTAAAGGTGGCAGTGGCGATTATTGTAGTTGGTGGGGGGGATGGTGGGATTGGTGATGATTGTAAAATTTTTAGTGATTTGGGGTCAATGGCGTTGATTGTTGTGGAGGTGATGGTGGCAGTGGTTTTTGACTGTAGTTGGAGGTAGTGATGGTGGCTGTGTCGATGATTGTAGTTAGTGGTAGTGGATGGTGGCAGTGTAGATCATTGTAGTCGGTTGAGACGGTGGCAGTGTCGATGATTGTAGTTGGTGGAACTGATGGGGGCAGTTTCGTTGATTGCAGTTGGTGTGATTGGGAGCAGTTGCTATGATTGTAGTTTTGGGGTTGCGATTGTGACCCCTAGAATGATTGTAGTTGATGGTAGTCGTGGTGGCAGTATTGATGGTTGTGGCTTGTGTTAATGATACCGGGAGTGGCGATGATTGTAGTTGGTGGTAGTGATGGTGGCAGTGGTGACGATTGTAGTTTGGGGGTGGTGATAGTGGCGTAGTATTGGGAATGCTGCTCGGGGGATTTTGGG
>NC_069401.1:115274111-115296436 GCF_026875155.1 Cherax quadricarinatus | reverse complement strand
AGTGGTGGGGGGTTATTGTCCAGATCAGGCTTGAAAAGGTTATAGTCGGGGGTTAAACCCGGTTTATATAAAATCCGGGCTTTTTGGTTTTAGCGAGTGGGACCGGTTATATTTCCAGACCGGGTTTTGTAAGGTTTAGTCTATTAGGGACCGGTTATATGTCCCAACCAGGCTTGGGGTTTATGCCGAGTGTGGCCCGGTTTTTATTCCAACCGGCTTGTAAGGTTAAGCCAGTGGGGCCCGGGTTTTATATGTCCAACCGGCTTGTAGGTTTTAGTCGATGGGGCCCGTTATATGTCCGGGCCCCCAGCTTTAAGGTTAAAATCGAGTGGGGACGGTTTTTTGTCCAGACCATTTTAAAAAGGTTAAGTCGATTATGGACCTTTTATATGTCCAACCGGGTTTTTAAGGGTTATAGCCGGTGTGGACCGGTTTATAGTCCAACCGGTTGAGGTTTTTAGTCGGTTGGACGGTTATATGTCCAGACCAGCTTGTAACTTAAGTCTATTATGGACCGGTTATATTCCACACCAGGCTTGTAAGGTTATAGTCGAGTGTGGGCCAGTTATATTTCCAGCCCAGGCTTGTAAGGTTATAGTCGAGTGTGGACGGGTTTATATTCCAGACCAGGTTTTGTAAGGTTATAGTCGATTATGGACCGGTTATATGTCTAGAACAGGCTTGTAAGGTTATAGTCGAATGTGGACCAGTTATATGTCCTGACCGGGCTTGAAAGGGTTATAGTCGAGTGTGAACCAGTTATATGTCCAGACCAGGCTTGTAAGGTTATAGTCGAGTGTGGACTGGTTATATGTCCAGACCAGGCTTAAGTTATAGTCGAGTGTGAACCGGTTATATGTCCAGACCAGGCTTGTAAGGTTATAGGCAATCTTGTAGGAAGTTGTGTCTCACAGCTATTGCTCACAGCTATTGTAAGGTTATAGTCGAGTGTGGACCGGTTAAAATGTCCGGGACCAGGCTTGTAAGGTTATAGTCGAGTGTGGACCAGTTATATGTCCTGACCAGGCTTGTAAGGTTATAGTCGAGTGTGGACCGGTTATATGTCCAGACCAGGCTTGTAAGGTTATAGTCGAGTGTGGACCGGTTATATGTCCAGACCAGGCTTGTAAGGTTATAGTCGAGTGGGGTATAAACCTTGGAAAATAAATACCGACAAGTTGGTTTAGAAAGACACGTAAGCAAACACTATAACATATTTATTAGAAAACGTTTCGGTCCTGGACCTTGATCACTTTAACATACAGAGGTAGAAAGACATTATATATATAGGCGGAGAGTGAGGTGTGACGCACGTGACCTGAGGAATGTCATAAGAACATAAGAATGGAGGAACACTGTAGAAGGCCTACTGGCCCATGCGAGGCAGGTCCTTATCAAAACAACCTCTACCTATGATGAGGACGGTAGACGATGAAATCATGTGACTCCTGTGTTGTTGGGTTGGTGCTGCTTAAGTATCATGTATGCCAATGTTTTTGAAATTTTGTAGTTTCCAGTGTTGCGTTCTATAGTGTCGGTGACGGCGATTAGTGAGGCCTCACTAATCGTTGCATACAATTTAGTGATTTTATTTTATACTTTTACATTGATTTACAGTTTTATTAGTTAATTTCTTTATTAGCAAGAGTACAGACAGCTCATTTTGCATTTAATTCAGTCTCCAGTAATATTTTTTTACTTGTAAATTTCAATGTATTTTTTTTATCTTGTCCAGCAGTCCTTTATAAACATTGAGTTGTCCTTCCTCCTGCAGTGTATCTTAGACATTTTTTTTATTACTTCTGCAGAATTAGTTGCATATCTTTTATTTTTATTTTAGCATTTTGTATCATTTTTATTGTTCATTATTTTTGCCTTATTTGTTCTCGTGCAAATTCTTTGCCATTATGTCTCACATACCTTCAAGTGATACTTTAGTGAATGGCGACACTCAGACCTCTCAGGCTACTGCTGCTCCTGTCATCAGTCCTCACAGTTCCTTATGGACTGACAGACCGACCCAGACACTGAGACACTATAGTTTTACTCATGATTCCCTTGATGCCTTACCTTTATTCAATGGCCATGTACATAGTCTTGAAGCATGGTTTACTGCCATTCGTTCTCGTGTTAATGCTCTAGTTGACAGTCCTCCTTCAAAGAAAGTCTTATCAGACTTGCGAAAGAAGCTCTTCATCGGTCCCCTGCTGCTGTTCACGTTGTTGATCTTGATATGCGAGACTTCAGGAATCTTACTAAGTGGTCACAATATGAGAACTGATTCGTTCTTTCCTCGTACCAGTTTAAAAACAGCTGATCCATATGTCGTTCTTAGGGAACTAGTGATGCTACACCCCTGACTAATGAATCGTTGAGTGCATTTGCTGTTAGATTAGACAAACTTTTATCATCATTTATCAATGCTGTCCAGTCCTCAGCTTTTGTCCCTGACGAGGATAAACCATCCACAGCGTCGTTTGCTAAAATAGCAGCTTTTGGAGCAATCAAAAGAACTAATGCCGCCTGCTTCCGTGTGTGCTTATGAGGCTAATCCTCCAACTGTGACGATGGAACCACTTACAGCCCTAAATCATGTACGTTCCTTGTGCCCCCAGGGTACTTTCCCATGTATCAAAAGTAATTTCACACCTATGCCTCAGTCCCGCACCACCTCTTGTTTGCGCCACAGCGACAAATCGTGGTCGTCAACCATCTCAGCGATCACCAAGGACCAGTGTACAGAGTCATTATAAACCTCGTAGTATTCTAGTACATTCAGTAACCATAGTCAGCGGACTTGTTACAACTGTGGTTTCCGTGGCCATATTGCAATTAATTGTCCGAAGTTACCTAAAGGCGCGTACTGATGATATCCATCAGATTTTCCCATGTACTTATCATAAAATACTGACATGACACACCCGATGCAATGCTCTCTACAACCTTCATACTCGGGTCTTTCCGTGGCCTTTTCCAAAACCGCAAACCCGTAGAGGAAACAGACTCGTGTTCTCAAAAAACCAAACCAGGCTCATTCTTTCAATTCGGGAATTCAAAGCGCCCCCGTCAAACCGTCCCATGGGACATAGTGATAATGATACACCATCCCGGTTCAAAAATTCCTTTAAACCTTAACATCTGGGAAATGACAATCCTGCTGAGTTTGCTTCACATGTCCGACGTAGAAAATTTTGGGGGATAAGTGGAAAAAATCTTTGCGATGAAAATCCACCTTTTGTTTGCACAAAATTTCCAATAAACCATAGGCCCTATTCCCGATTTTTTACCTGGAGAGAGTTTGGGGGGTCAACGCCCCCCGGCCCGGTCGGGACCAGGCCCCCTGGTGACAGCGCCTAAACCAGGCGTTTTGCTGTGGCTGCACCAAACCAACGTACGAGCCACACCCCGGGCGATCAGGAACTGACTTTATGCGTCCAGTGCCAGTTTAAGACTGCCGGGTCTTTGGTAACCCCCCCTTAGGGTGCTGGGGGGCAGTTTGAACAGTCCCCGGGCCCCTGACACCCATTTATGGTCCCTTAACGTGTAGTGACACCCCTGCTTTTCTTTGGGGGGGATGGTGGCATCGTCTGCCAATCTTTTGTTTTTTTCGTAGTGAGTGATTTTCGGTGCAAGTTCGTACTAGTCCCCAGGATTTTCCAGGTGTAAAATCATGTACTCTCCCTCCTGCGTTCCAGAATACGGGTTTAGAAACCTCAAGTGCCCCCCATAATTTGAGGTTTTTATCCCTTTTATGCCGCCGGAAATTCTCTGTAATTTTTCAGTCGGAAAATTAAACCTGCCTTAAAGGTGCTGTTAGAGTGCACAATATTCCACCTAGATAAAAAAGTGACCTAAGAGTTATCATGGGTTTTGGCCCCCTAGTTTTAAGGTTCTTCATTTCCATCCTTTATTTTTCTAGCAATGCGATTGATACAATGTTATGGTCCTTGAAGGGGGAATCCCCACATAATCCTCCCAGGTCTTTGACTTTTTGTTTCGCTCTATTTTTTGGCCATAATTTGTTTTTTACTCTGATAAGATTTTAAATTTTCCCCGTTTTACCATATCTGAGTAAAAAATTTCTCTCGTTGAACTTCATATTTTTTCCCCGCAGCCCCTGAAAGATTTGGTTATTCCCCCTGGACCTTGCAGTGTCTGCAATGGAAGACACTGTCATGCAATTTGGTGTCATCTGCAAAGGAAAACACGGGGGGGTTTTGGGGACATCCTTGTCTATGTCGGATATGAGATAGAACAAGATGGGGTAGTACGTCCTTTGGGAAAAGAGCTTTTCACCGTACTGCCCCGGACTTTCTCTTTGACGACTACTCTCTGTTTCTATTTGTGAGGAAATTATAGATCCATCGACCGACTTTCCTTTATCCTTTAGCGCGCATTTTGTGCCTATTACCCATGGCAACTTTCAAGGGTTTTGCAAAGTCTGTATATATTACATCTCTTCTTTTTGTCTTTTATGCATTTAGGACCTTGTCGTATGATCCATAGTTAACAGACAGACGACCTTTCTAAACCCATTTTTCCCTGGTTGTGTAACTATGGGTTTTCTAGATGGGGGGTGAACTTTCTTCTTAGGGCCCTTTCAAAATTTTTTTATATGGGGTGTTAGTGCTATTGGGCTTTGTTCTTTCTGTTCTTTAAATGCCCCCCTTTTTTGGGGTGGGGCTATTTTTGTTTTTTGTAACTGAGGACACCCCCCGGGCCTCTCCCCTTTCCAAATGGAAAAGGCTCGTGAAGGGGTTTTTTGCAGTTCTTTATGAACACAGAGTTTCCTAGTCTGGCCCTGGGCAAGTGCATGGCTGTCATTTTTCCCTTTCGAAATCATTTTGGGGGGGAGGGAAAAATCGATAGCTTTGTTTAACAAATTTTTTTGGCTCTCCATAAAAAATTTATTTTTATCTTTGACTCTCATCTGGTTAGCGGCTTGCTAAAAATGAGTCATATTTGGGGCTTGATACCATTTCATTTTCCTTGCTGTCATCTTGTGGGGCCCCCTTTTTTTTAAGTACCCAATACGGAACTTTGGTTCTGTTTTTGTTTGGCATGGGGAAAGAAATATTTTTGGGTTTTTTTTCGATTTCTTTTAAGGGTTTTTTTAGTTCCCCCCGCATTCCTGACTCCTAAAGGATTTTTTTAAAGCTTAAGTTCGATGCTGCTATTTCTCTGACCATTGTCCCCTCGCATTTTCAATTTTTTAAAACCTTTTTTAGCCGCTCTGTTTATTTTTTTCCGTCCCCCTGAAAAAGGGAGCGCCTTCTCTTTCATTTTCCCTCAAACTCCTCCTTTTTTAGAGGAATAACCCGGGGGTGATAAAATCGAGTCCCCCGAGTTAATCTTTTCGGGCATAAGTTTGGGCCCTGGGGTTGTTTAGTAATATCCCCCAAACTTAAAAGGGTTTGGACTTGGTTTTTTTTTCCCCCATTTTAGTTTTTTGTTATTAAAGTTAAATTTTGGGTAAAAGCCCCCCTCGTAATATTCTCTTTTGTGGGTCGGGGCTCCACGAAATACATTCGAACCTAAATTTAAATTTTGGTATCTAAAAATTGTTTTTGATATGGTGACTTTTTCTTTAAAGATCATCTTTGTTATAAGATAGCAAATTTTATTCTCCATCTAGTAGGCTCTATTATTTCGGGTTTAATTGAATTTTTGTGCAGAATTTAAAACCCTCGTGGATGTGATTTTTCATCAGACTGCCCCCGGGTGTTTTTAAACTGCAACAATTTTTGCAAAATTTTCCCCTCCTTTTTAAGTCCCCTTAAGTTGAAGTTCCCCAGGAGAAAGATTTTGGGTGCGGGAAAAAGGGGAAGTTTTTCCCCGACAGGGGTTTCCAATTTTTTTAAACAGCTTTTTCCCGGGAATTCTGGGAGGGTTCACCCGGGAGGCTTGTAGACTACCCCAATACTGGGTTTTTGGGTTTCTCGTTTTACTGCTAAAATTTCCCACTACATAAATTTAAGGCTTTAAAAGCATTTTTTGTCAAACAAGTGACCTGCAAATTTACGGGCCCCCCCCCCCCTTTTTGCCGGTTCACTCTGCCCACATCTTTATGGGTTGTAACCGGGGCCCCCCATATTTCGTTTCCAAGTGATCCTTTATGTGGGCTCATGAAACCGCGAACATTCCCCTTTGCCTCTGCAAGCATCCACGATAAAAGGGTATTTTGTTTTTTGTTCGGGTTTTAAAGCCCCTGTTATTTGAAAGAAGAAGTTATCGACTGGTGGAAATTGTTGGACGGGGGGGGTTTTTTTTTCCCAAATTATATCTTATCTTTGGTTTGGAGTGGGGGCCATCGACTGTTGGGTTTCCCCTCCCAGGAATGACTGGATTTTTGGGGTACGATTTCTGCCATTTCCCCCAGATTTTTTTTTTCCCTTCCCCGGCACAAAAAACCCCCTCCCTCTGAGTCTTTTGGCTACCCGTTTTTTTATGGCCCGGATGTTTTTTTTACTTTTTGGTTTCCCCCTTTTGGATTATCCTGGCAATTTTAAATTTTTAGCACAGTCTTTCCTGTACTGAAGATACACATTTTAGGGGGAAAAAGTTTACCCGGAAGAGAGTTTGGGATTTTCCCTTTTTTGGGGCCCTATGGGGATGGCAAATTTTTTAAGGGGGGCATGTTGCAAAGTCCCATCTTTTTTCCAAATTTTTTCCCCGCCAGCAGATACCAAGTGCATAGTATGTGCCCAACTTGGGTTTTCCCCTTCCTTGGGGTTTTTTGTTACGTATTCCCCCCTTGGGGGCATGTTTTCCCTGCCCTTTCTTCTACCTCCCTAGCACCAAAAAATGGAGCTCCCAAACCCGGGTTTTTTTGGTAATTTTTTCCTCACTATTTTCCCATTTGGGGTCCTCTTTTTGCTATTTCCTCTAAAATTTTTATTTTTCAATATTGGTTTTAAACTTTTCCTTTTTACACGCTTGTTTGCCCCACATGCTCCTTCCCCCCATGAGGTCTTTTTTAAAGTATTCCCCTTTCCCGCTACAATTTTCCCCAAATACCTGGACAAAATCCCACTTCACCATTACGCTCCCCGGGCATATCCCCCCACTTTACCCTTTCTGGGCTCCCAACACACCTCCACTTCACCATTACGTCCCCCCAACAGCACTTTTCACCCCACCCAATTTTAAAAAGACTACCAGGGAAAACAACTCCACCTTACAGTTTTTGACTACAAAGGGCCCAAAAAAAGGGGAGTACCATTTCCCCCAGAATTTTTTTTCCCCCCTTTTTGGAAAGCTTCCAGGTTTTTTATGAAAGCAGCTTTGATTTGTCCTCTTTTAATACCCTTGTGATTTAGTCCCAAAAATTTTCCCCCTTTGGGCAAAACCCCAAAAAAACTTTTTCTGTTTTAAATTTCTGCTTGTACATTTTTGGGGTATCTCACAAGGAGTGTGACAAACCCAAATTTTTCCCCCAAAAATTACAATTTATTTCCTTTTGGAAACCCTTTTTTTTTTGACTGCCCCCAGACTACACACATTTCATAATAATTTAAATTGGGGGATTTACGAAATTTTCCTACTAGCAACCTCTTAATTTTAATTTTAATAACCTTAAATAAAACTCTAGCTATTTTATTCTGTTTCAACCCCTTTTTGTATTTTTGGACAGCTTCCCGTCACTTCCGATTTTTAATGTTTTGTTTAAAGGGCGCCTACAACTCCATCCGTTTCCCAGTCTGCTTTTTTCCAACAAAACCGTTTGAAACCAGTCCCGGGTTCGGCCCTTTTTTAAAGGGGTTTTCGGACCATCTTCTGCTCTGATCAGGGGTCACTTATTTAAAACATACTGTCGGTGATTTGACCCTAACACAAAAGGGATCTACTAAAAAATTATCTACCCTAAAATGTTTTTGTTGAAAACCAAAAGAAATAACTTGCGTTTTGAAGACCGTATATCGGCAGCTCCTCCCAATGACGAACGGTCAAACCTCCACCCTTTTTTTATCAATCGCTGTATCGGTTTTTCTATTTTTTTTTTTTTTCGTCTCCACCCCAATTAAAATCAATATTATCACTAAAATTGACTGGTGCAAATTTTGGGGGAAGGACCCTTTTTCGGGGTAGAAAATAATTGTTTCCACGTTTTTAAACATTGCGCCCCGCTGGTAACTAACGGGTTTTAAATGAAATTCACGTAACGCTGGAAATTTTCAAAAAAAAAGAAAAAAAATAAAGTCATCCCCCACAAAGCCATTTTTAATACGGGTTTAAGTTGCCTACAACCCTGAAATCTCATTCACGGGTATCACTAGATTATATGCGAGTACACTAGAAAAGCCGGGAAATTATTAAAAACAGCTAAACCTGGGGTAAGTTTCGGGCGACTTCGGGCCCCTTTGCCTCTATGGGTTTTATCACTTCATTTACAAATTCACCTTTTTAAAATGACATTTTGGGCCTTTATCATAAATAACAGGGGGCCACGGGAGTAAACACAAACACAATGTATACCCCCAATGTTATCGGGGAAACTTTCTTTCCTCGACACAAAATTAATTTAATTATTTTTTTTTTCCCACAGGGGACACGGGCCTATGTTTCCCCTCGGGCATAAACTCTGCTAGGTAGTGAACACTAATTCTCCCTTTTTTTGACTCATATAAAATGTTTTCCGCCCAAGGGGGGTTTTCCACCTAGAGGGATTACGAAATGGTTTGGGATGGAAAAAATTAAAAAATTCTAGAACGTAAAGCGACCGGAAAAAACACAGAAAACCCCCGGACAAAACGGGGCACGCGACACGCCAAACAATAAGCAAGCATCATTTTCATAATGCCCGTTCTTTTTGTCATGGACTCTGGGCGCAATTTCCAATATTATCAGTCAGTTTTTTTTAGGGATAAGCGTTACGACATTCCTTCTGGGAGAACCGACTCAGGGCCCTCCCTTATGGAGTGCGGGTTTTATCACCTGCGTGCCGATTTCAGATTTCCCTCACTTTTTCTACCCCAAGGGAAAGAAAAACCACTCCCTTCCTTCCTTTTTGCGCCCAAAATTTACTTTCCCTGGTCCCTTTTCTACGGAAAATTTGTTTCCTTTGCGAGACTTACGCATTGTGTTTTCAAAACCCTTATCGATGGCACCCAAATTGATGACTTGATGGGTCCTTTTTGGGGTTACCAGCTTGGATCCGAGATCTGCCTACGGCCGCAGAGAAAACGACATTCAAATTTAAAGTCCTTACGGCCGTGCTTTTTTCCAGAAGCGTACCCAACCCATTTCAGGCACTTATGATCCTGTCACCCTGCCCCTGTTTCCGCAACTTCAACTTCAAATAGTGTCCATTTTCCTCAAGTGTCCGGGGACGCTCTGACTCCCTTTTGATGCGGGGCCTACCCCTGCAATTTTTCTGCTATTTTAAAGAAATATTTTCCTTCCACGGGGACCCCCTTGTAAAAAAAACAATTTTTTTTGGCAACTAGTAATGCCATCTTTTGGGTTGGGGGGAAATTTCACATGCTGCTGCCAGAAAAAAACGTTTCTTTTCCCCGGGCATCCCCCTCCCAAGTTCGGGTTGTTTTTTTCCTATTTTCCCAGAGGGTGTAACGCCCCCTATTTGACAGTTTTCCTGCAAAGAAAAAAGGTCAATTTGGAACCACCCTTACATTTTTGTAAAGATAGAAAAAACCCCAATTTCTTCCTACCTAACACTTCGGTCACAGTGTTGGGTCCGAGAAAAACCCAAATTTTGTTGACCTTGTTCACTACCCTTTACCCTTTTCAGTAGGGGAAATGTTTGCCCACCGGGACCAGGGTTGGTCCCAAATTTCTAGGGGAAAACCTCTTTCCCTTCACTGGATCAATCTTTCCCCCCATTGAGGAAAGACTTAACCCCCCACGACTTCCCAATAAAAGTCAATTTTTGTTACTCTTTGAACAAACTTCGTAAAAGCCATTCCCAAAACCAGTGAAAAATTTGGTATAACGAACTTTTTGCCCCAAACGTATTCCACTTAAAACCGGGGACAAACCCCTATCTAAATACCTGCAAACAAAATTGTTTCTTTCACAATTGCTGTCACAGAAAATTGATCAATAAAAATGCTTGATGAGGGAGTTATTCACCTAGAAATTCCCCTTTGGGAAATGCCCCCTTGATCCTAGTACCTAAAAGGATGGAAATTTGGGCCCCCCATGATTACTTTAGGAAGTTAAATGTGAAAACTATCCCAGATCGCTTCCCATTTCCTGAAACGGGTGATCTTTATGTAAAACCCGGAAATAACAAAGTCTTTTCAACCCGGACTTTTAAAAGGGGTTTTTTGGGCAACCCCTCTTCACGGGGACAGCCAAACTAACTTTTTTTTCCCACTCCTCCCGGTCATTACCCACTTCCCCCCCAAAAGGGTTTTTTGGATTAAAATCCTCCCCTATCCCATTCCCCAAGGCTCATAAATAATACTTTAGGGGTCTCATGGGAATCACTTATGGTGTACTTAGATGACGAAATTTCGCAGGGGTCTAAAGACTGGATACCCATTAAAAAACCCTTATATAGTACTTGAAGAACCAAATTTAAAAACAAAATGGGCTAAATTTTAAATTTTTTAGATCAGAAATTTTAAATTTCTTGGTCATGTGTCCTCCTAGAGGGGGTTTCGACTACAAAGTAAAGTAACTGCAGTACTAAAAAATTCCCCAAATTCCCCCAAAACTGCTGATGCCGTAAAATCCTTTTGGGGCTTAGCAGGTTTTTTTTAGACTTTCATTGCCAAAATTTTTTTTCCATACTGCTCCTCTAACGGGGTTCTTAAGAAGATGCCCTTTTGTTTTTTGGAAACCCCCCGTCAAAAAGAGCCCCCCTTTTCCCAAAATCTAAAAGAAAAACTAACATCTGCCCAATTTTGAAATTTTTCCCAAATTTTTTTAAGCCCCCTTTTATCTGACTTTCGATGCCATTTTTATTGGCATAGGTGGGCCCTACTAGGTTTGAAAGGGCTGATGGCAAAATAAACGCAGTTGCATTTTCTACCGAGTTTCCCCCCAAGGCTGAAAGAAAATTTTCCCCTAAATTTACAAGGGAAACTTTAGCAATAGTAAAGGCTTTTAAAACACTTTCCCAGACATTTTTTATCGTTTCTTTTGTTTATGTCTTGACAGACCCGCTCCACTGATACCTTTATTCTAGAAAACCCACAACCTATTGGAAGGGTTTTCCAAAGGGCCGACATCCAAGAGGTTCCCAAACCCACCTTTTTAACCCTTTCCGGCAATCAAATGTATTTTCAGATGCCTTTTTTTGACATTTTAGTATAGAACTCAAGACCCCCATTTTGTGCTGAGGAGGTTTAAAAAAACACAACGAACAGATCCCCAAATGGGCCCGGTGTATTCGATTTCCCGCTCCAGAAGACTTATTCTGACGGGGAAGCCCCCCACACCCATCAGTTTAATTTGTCCATGAACCAAGAAATTTCTGTATCGGGCCCCCCAAATTGGTTTCTCCTTGCAGAAGAGTTTTTCCATTAAATAATTCCACTCACTAGTGAATGTACCTTACAGCTATTTACGATGTACCAGGTTTGCGGCACCCCGGTTTGGGTCGTTTAGTAAAACAAGCCAATTTAAAAACTTTTGGGCCCGAGGGAACTGAAAATTTCTGATAAAGTTAAAAAAAGTAGTTCCCCCATGCCCAAAATAAAGGGAATGCTAATGGGCCTAAATTTTCCCAAATCAAGTTTATTCAACCCCTACAAACCTTGGAAAGGTTGCCTAATTTTTAACTAATTTCCAATTTTCCCCCCAAGGCAACAAACATCTGTGTTTAAAGGTAGACCATTTTTACCAATATTTTTATTTTTTCCTTTTTGCAGATAAACTTTTCCGGACAGTAGCCCAAACGTTTAAAAAAACCATTAAATGCCCGGCAAAACCACCCCCAACCCTATAACAGATTTAAAGGGGGGAATTCTTTAAAGAGATTCTTGGGAAAAAAGTGGGCCCTTGTACAAATCTCTAATTCCCCCATTGTTCCTTAACATCCTGCCAGCAATGGTAGCAGAACAACCAATAAGAAAATATTTTATTCTTGAAGCCACTATCAAACCCCCGGGAAACTTAGGATGAAATTTAAAACCTGATTGGGAGGTGCTATAAATTTTGCTTACAAAAGTTTTTTAAAAGGGGAAAAACCCCCATTTAAAGCCATTTAATGGGGGAGATTTAAAATTTTGGGCCCTTTTTATTTCTATATTCTTAAACCCAAAAACCAAAAAACAACCCTGATGAAATTTTATGCAACCGTCCAGCTTAGCTTTAAAGTGTTTTTTTAGAAGAACCCCTAAACCCCTTCATAAATCAACACAAATTTACAAGAGTCCCCCAAAAACTCGAGCAAACCATCCAAAATCAAAATAGGGTTTGAGATTTTGCTGACTAACTTTTTAAAAAAACGGCGCCCAAAGCCCCAAGCTTTAAACCAAAAATTTTTTTGGGCCTTATCGGGGTATTTTAACATATCACGGGAAAAAAGTAAAAAGGGTTTGAAAATTAGTACTGGTTTAGTATAAAAAAGGGTTTAAAACATTGAAGTTAGTATGTGATAAAAAGATGCTCCAACCCCAGACTAAAAGGGGGAGACTCTGACAATCCCTCCTATCCTGTACTCCTACCTCTGATTTCTCAGTCAGAAAGATAACCGAAGTCGTTATTTCCCTACGTACACCAAAAGTATTTAAAAATCCCAAGTATCATTTTTTTAACACCAAATTTAATTTGCCTCAAATACAGCTTTTTTTAGCCATTTCAACCCGAGTTTGATCCTCCCAGAGATGACACCAAAAAGGGATATATCAGTCTCACCCTACAAAAGTTGGGGTTAAAAAGTAAATGACCTGTATAATGAATAATTAAAATATCAAATTTTCATTTGTCAAAATTTTTTTTTTTTTTCACTTCTCTCCGAAATTTTGAAATTAACAGGGCTAATTTGAGTGCACCGAATCTGCCTTTCTGTTAAACACTTCTTTCCTTTTTATATATTCCTTCCTCAAACCGTAGATCACAGAATAAGATTGATCGATCAAATTTTTTTTTTTCACTTTTTATTTGTAATCCCAACATTGAGTTTTTATTCGATGGTTGTGTTTATACATTCCTTTTTAATTTTCATTACAGTTTTTATTACCGTTTTCATTATGTAAACTTCCCCTCCCCAAAAAACTCTTAATTTTGTTTTTTAAAGTTTTAATTGTTTGTACTTTTTACATGTATAGAACAGCCCAAACCATAACCTGCCGTCTCTATTTGTAAACTGTAATTGGGACTCATACTTAGCGTCGCCGACCCCTCATGGAAAACCACTTCCTAGTAACCAATTTCCCGTAAAACCCGTGTACCAGCAATGCCCCACTAAAACCCAACCCCTCTGTGTGAACAAATTTACTTTTAAATTCATATTGCTCTGAAACCTAGCAATTTTAAACCCCCCGTCACCATAGGCACTTTGAGGGCCCTCGAAGATAGGCACAGAGAGAGGGGGTCCGGGTGTGGCCTTCCCATACTTCCTGAATTTATTAAAACGAAAAACCCAGCCTACTTAGTATTTTTTACCCATCCATGTATCGAAAACCCACTTGACACAGGCTTGTAAGGTTATAGTCGAGTGTGGACCGGTTATATGTCTAGACCAGGCTTGTAAGGTTATAGTCGAGCGTGGACCGTTTATATGTCCAGACCAGGCTTGTAAGGTTATAGTCGAGTGTGGACCAGTTATATGTCCAGACCAGGCATGTAAGGTTATAGTCGAGTGTGGACTGGTTATATGTCCAGACCAGGCTTGTAAGGTTATAGTCGAGTGTGGACCGGTTATATGTTCAGAACAGGCTTGTAAGGTTATAGTCGAGTGTGGACCGGTTATATGTCCAGACCAGGCTTGTAAGGTTATAGGCAATCTTGTAGGAAGTTGTGTCTCACAGCTATTGCTCACAGCTATTGTAAGGTTATAGTCGAGTGTGGACCAGATGTATGTCCAGACCAGGCTTGTAATAGTCGAGCGTGGACTGGTTATATGTCCAGACCAGGCTTGTAAGGTTATAGTCGAGTGTGGACCAGTTATATGTCCTGACCAGGCTTGTAAGGTTATAGTCGAGTTTGGACCAGTTATATGTCCAGACCAGGCTTGTAAGGTTATAGTCATGTGTGGACTGGTTATATGTCCAGACCAGGCTTGTAAGGTTATAGAAGAGTGTGGACCGGTTATATGTCCAGACCAGGCTTATAAGGTTATAGTCGAGTGTGAACCAGTTATATGTCCTGACCAGGCTTGTAAGGTTATAGTCGAGTGTGGACCATTAATATGTCCAGACCAGGCTTGTAAGGTTATAGTCAAGTGTGGACTGGTTATATGTCCAGACCAGGCTTGTAAGGTTATAGTCGAGTGTGGACCGGTTATATGTCCAGACCAGGCTTGTAAGGTTATAGTCGAGCGTGGACCGTTTATATGTCCAGACCAGGCTTGTAAGGTTTTAGTCGAGTGTGGACCAGTTATATGTCCAGACCAGGCTTGTAAGGTTATAGTCGAGTGTGGACCGGTTATATGTCCAGACCAGGCTTGTAAGGTTATAGTCGAGTGTGGACCGTTTATATGTCCAGACCAGGCTTGTAAGGTATAGTCGAGTGTGGACTGTTAATGTCCAGACCAGCTTGTAAGGTTAAGTCGAGTGTGGACTGGTTATATGTCCAGACCAGGTTGAAAGGGTTATAGTCGAGTGTGGACCGGATATATGTCCAGAACAGGCTTGTAAGGTTATAGTCGAGTGTGGACCGGTTATATGTTCAGACCAGGCTTGTAAGGTTATAGTCGAGTGTGGACCAGTTAAAATGTCCAGACCAGGCTTGTAAGGTTATAGTCGAGTGTGGACCAGTTATACGTCCAGACCACGCTAGTAAGGTTATAGTCGATTGTGGACCGGTTATATGTCCAGACCAGGCTTGTAAGGTTATAGTCGAGTGTGGACCAGTTATATGTCCAGACCAGGCTAGTAAGGTTGTAGTCGAGTGTGGACCAGTTATATGTCCAGACCACGCTAGTAAGGTTATAGTCGAGTGGGGACCGGTTATATGTCCAGAGCAGGCTTGTAAGGTTATAGTCGAGTGTGGACCGGTTGTATGTCCACACCAGGCTTCTAGGGTTATAGTCGAGTGTGGACCGGTTATATGTCCAGACCAGGGCAATTTAAGAATAGGGCAGGAGTAAGGCATGGGCTTCAGGGGTTGCAGCTCAGGAGCTTCAGGGGCTGCAGCCCTGGGGCTTCCACCAGCTGGAGGGTCTTCAGAGATATTTGTTCTCAGCAGTTATAATTCATCGATGTTTTGGAGAAATTTGTTTCCATAAATTTTAATTGTGGTAAGCCTTGTAAAAACATATTTAATATTTCTTAATTTTTTTCCTTTTCAAAGTATTGGTGGGTGCCTCACAGTACTAATAGCCCAGGAGACTACAAAATCTTAATCTGGCTCTATGTAAGTATAGTCGAGTGTGGACCGGCTATATGCTAGTCTCTTCACGACACAATATAATCATGTCACATTATTAACAGTTATCATAAACTGAGTGATTTATATTTAATTAAATACACATTAGTAATTTAATTATCCCTTCCAATATTATTATAACTCAAATAACGGAATTTCAGTGTAATTCTTTCTTTACTATGTAAAATATACCGAGATGAAGTAGCGTTAATAATGTAACGTATTACTGAAAAGTATATGTAGTTTCAGTAATTAATGGAATGGGATAATCAGGCACAGCATGTCATCAAAATTATACAAGCTATCAGTGTTATATAATCACGTAACCAATGATCCAATATACACATCTCTCAGATTACACGTTAAATTCCTGAAAAGGTGGAGAATAAATCCTTTCATTAAAATATTCTTTATGAAATATATTTTTAACATTTATGTTTTATTGATATGCATTAAACTACATCTTAATCCATAATAAATTAATGCACTGGTCGCCGTTGCCCAGCGGAGAGAGTAGCCACTCTCATTGCTGAGGTCCAGTAATAAACCCTGGAGATTAACATAACTGAATAAATTAATCAGATAAGTTAAATATTACATGAGTGCAATTTATAGTATACACACCGAGAGATGTATTTCTCTCTCAGCGAAAATATACTAAGAGTTTATCTTAATCCCTATTTTAGGGACTAAAGTATTGTCTGGTGGTGACAAAATTACATGCAGCCTTAATGATCCAATGTGCTGTCCCGTCAAGTAAGAAATATTTGTTTATTTCCCGTTCAGTTATTTCAATATTCTTTTGTTTAGTTGTCTGTCTGGGATAAAAATCTCCTAGAAAGTAAGTAAGTTTATTCAGTTATACACAAATACAGTTACATAGAATTATCATACATAGCAGCATATGTGTAGAGAACTTAGGATAACCCAAAAAAGCCACTGAAACTTTCTATATAATAGCTCACACATGCCTTCCTCTACCTCGGTGATTTTTATCATTTACTCTAAGTATTTTGTTTTTATTTAGTTTACTCAACATAAACTTAAAGAAAAAGTTTGGCTCTACCTTGCGCTATTCTACTATTTGCCTCATAATACTTATTTCTTCCTCTCTCCTCACATTTGAATATTTATTTCTAGGTTCCTTGAATCTCAGATAAGTTCATGATTGATTGACTGAACACATCGACTCCAGGCTGAGGGACTAATCACCCCAAACTCGATCATCTTTCTACAGTAAAGATACCCAAGTGTTGCACAGTGTCTCATTCATCAGATATATTCAAGTTACGAGAGTTAGCCTCCCGCCCTCCCTTATGTGCTATGCAATTGAGGCTCCTGTCTCTCCCAGCCAGACGATCACCAGCTCAAGCAATAACTAATCTCTGCTAATTAATAGTGCTCCCAGAGGCAACGGTCTGATATTGTATTCTCCAATAGTTTTGGTTATTCAGTTAATTTTGATTTAGATTTTAGATTTTGTCACCGAAGTGGCTAGTTTATTGTGCACCCCATATCCATCGTGTGGACGGTAGCACAATAACATATGGATACACAAAAGGCCTATGATCTAGGCCACAAAAGGGTTAACAGGTGTACATATGGATTTATATGTACATATCTACAGTTCACTTATCTGTTACAAGCAAATTTAGGAAATCTGCTTTGATTTAAGCCCTCCTGAACTGATAATAGTAACACAATGGTAGAATACACCGAATGCGTGTAAATAACACACAACCTTCGGCTTACGGCATTTTAATAATTTAAAAGTCCCTCGATGAAGCGCTTGTGGCTCAGCTGGTAGCGTCCTTAGCTCGCACACTGAAAGACTGGGGTTAAAAGTCGGGACTAGTGGAATGAAGGGCATGTTTCCTGTTCTCCTAGTGGTAAGCAGGTACCTGGGTGTTAACGGCTGGTGTGGGTGGCATCTTGGGGAAGAGAACTGATAAGAAAATAAGCCAGTCTAATGACATTGCTTTATTGGGTTATGCTGGGTTACTAACCCTTCAGGTTAATAATCAGAACAAAATAAAAATAATAAACATCTTCTTCCGATCGCTGTCTACTTATAACTAATACGAATCGTGACAAATTGTGTTTATAGGACACCTCTATTTACTGATGTAAAGCTCTGTGGTAGAGCATGGCTTTATGAGCTCTACGCTAGAGCAATACGTTGCCTGTAAATAAATATATATTATACGCAGAGTGGTATTTGTAACAGTTGCCCATGCAACTGTCTTACCCACAGTAAATTACTAACTTTGCCTAACCTTTTCAGGGTTATCTTACGTAATTTGCACATATGTTACTATGTATGTGGAAAATACTGTATATATTTTCCAGAAATACAATAGTTATATGTATATAAATGGCCGTACTGTATTTAATAAAAATTTATGTTATAAATTTTTAGCTTTATTTTAGCTTTACATAACTACCCTAGTTTATATATTCACAATTGTTAAAATAATCAAGGTGCTATTCTCAGGTGCTAAAGTAGAATAAGTTCACAATTTTGCCATTATATTCCAAAGCTCATTTATTTGATTACCACTTTATTGTTCACCACAACCTATATTAGTCCCCCTTTTATATTATAATTTTATACTATAATTGTAACTTTAAAAAATTACCTTTATAGTACTACCTACTATCATATTCCCAAGCTCCATTATTTGATCATCACTTTATTTGTATTAATCCCTTTTATATTGTCTCCTTTATTTTTGCTTAAAAAAAAAAAAAAAAAAAAAAAAAACATCCTTAGCACATTATTTAACATTTGTTAAATAATTCAGGTGCTATTTTTTAGCTAAGACTATTACTTTGTTTTATACTTAATTCTAACTATAGATTCACCCACAAATCTTATGATTACAAGCATTGAATCCTGATACCAACCTCTTATTTAATGACTTAAATGAATCAAAAAAGTTACTGTAATTACTACACTGCAGAACAATCAAAGGCCCCTTCTCAGTGCCAACAACATAACTGTCTTTAACTACAATATCAGATCTTTAAGCAAGCATTACGATGACCTCATAGCATTACTAAATTCCTTACATGCCAATATTTCCATCCATTACACTAACTGAATGTGAACCTGGGCTAAAAGGCCCCTGATAAGTACAGATGTCTATGCCATTCCTGGTTTACACACCATACACAATAACTGTAGCCAGAACCAACAAGGGGGTGGCACAGCCATATACTACTCCGACCAACTAGAAATAATCCACTAATACTAACAAGGGATGAACATGGGAATATATAATAGATTAAATTCAAATCCAAATACCTACAAAAACCATCTCACATTGAAAAACATCTACATATTCCACAGTCAAACATTAGCCAATTTAGTCAAAACCTAGAAGTAAGATAACTGATGCATCAGCATGAACAAGATCACTTACTACTCACAGGTGACTTCAATATAAATCTGCAAGACCAGGACCCACACGTTACTGATTCACAAACACAAGAGTAACTGTATGTTACTACCAACAGTAACAAACCTACAAGAGTTACGGAGACTAGTGTTTCCCTACTTACCCACATCTGGACCAACAAACCATATCCCCTTTAAAAATCAGGCATAATTACAGATAATACCACAGACCACTACCCTACTTTCCTCATAACAACTCTTGGTAAACTACCCCAAGACACTACTAAGCACCTTCAGACTTCACAAAATTGGAGCAGCATTAATAACTTCACAACATCAGTAAGCAAACAATGATTGGCACACTGAGCTAGAAAACTTATACAGATATTGACTCATGTATTTAATCATTTTCCTAAAAAAGAAAAACCCAATACCTCTATAACAAGCACTGCCCTAAAAAAACTAAACAGATGACAACAAGGACTGAAACAGTCCCTGGCTAACACCCAGCATTCTCAATCCCTAAATACAAAACACCAATATGAAAAACAGTAACAGAATGGGTCACAAACCAGAGACCAAAACAAAACGTTACTCGTCAATCCTAACCAGCCGATAGAAGGCAAAAAAATTGTATTACGAGAACAGATTATCCAACTTACGAGGTGATAAAAAAAGAAACTGGAAAACCCTAATCAGAAAATTCTGGGAACAAAAAAGATATCACGACATAGCGAATAAAATTACAAAAATCAGATGAACCCAACCCCACCAACGAGAAACAGCAAACAGACTCAATAGATTTCTTCTCCATATAGACAAAACTTGCCAATAAAATCCCAAGCTCAGATACCCCACCAAATGACTACCTCACCTCAACTACCCGACACACTGTTCCTAGCACCGACTAACCCATACGAATTCTCCCTTATTATTCAAACGCACTAAACAACAAGGCAGGAGAATTAAATACCTTTACCACCCTTTATATACAAAAAAGTGTCAACAAGTGCTATCAACCAATCATTCGCAACACTCTTTAACAAATCCATTGAATCCTCCACCATCCCCTAAGAAATCCCAAAATTGCAAGGGTCACCCCGATCCACAAAGGAGGAGACCAGAGTTGAATAACTATAGGCCCAATATCCAACTTACACCCTCTCTACTAAAATCTCCGAAAAATTAATTCATAAACGAATCTACTCCTACCTTAATCTCCCCAAAACATACACAAAGCCCCTGCCAATTTGAGATTCAGGCCTAATAAAAATACTAATGAGCTAATATACACAGCTAGAACATATAATACAAGCTAAAGAGAAAAAAGAAGTCCCACTGGGATCTTCATTGACTTACCGTAAAGCTTTGATACAGTTGACCATGACTTGCTCCACGTAAAATTGTCACACACTATGGTAGAAGAAGGGCAACTACCCTCAACTACTCAAGTCATAACCTCCAGCAACAGAAGCCAATATGTGTACGCAAATGGGGCAAACGTCTTCTCGCAACCAATTAACAGTTGGTGTCCGCACAGGGAAAGTGTCCTTGGGCCTCTCTCTTGCTCCTAAACATAAATGACCTTCCAAATGCTTTGCAATTACTCAAACCCACACAATTTGGCAGATGACACCTACAACTCATCTCTCACCCGATGCCCAGTCACGCTAGCCACTATTTGTAAATACTGAATTACAGAAAAAATATCTACCTGGAGAGGACTAACAAACTAGATACACTAACATTGACCAAACCTACTTCCAATTCAGTTTGGTAACAGAGCTACAGATGTCCTCTCTTAACATAATGATAAACGGATCACTATCACAAAGCTAACAGAGGGAAAATCTTAGGAATTCCACCTGATAATAGACTCAATTCATACACATATACAACAAATTCTAAGAAAATTATCCAAGACGTAGGCTACTATCGAAGATACGTACTATGTATACACAGTCAGCCCTCCTGCCCTATATCACTCGTCTTATTTTACCACTATCTCACCTATTGGAATTTGTGCATGGGGCTCAACAACAATTAACCATCTCAGACCACTAATTACCCAACAAAAGGCTGCAGTTAGAATGATAACAAATTCTCACTACAGGCAGCACACTCCACCAATATTCAAAACACTTAACCTACTCACGCATACAAACACATCCATACATAAACTGCACCTAATTACATACATGAGAACACTTAACTCTGATTTTAAACCCTCCCCTCAAACATCTCCTTCCAACCTCAACAGAACACATGACCATAAGGGCAGCAAGGCACAGGATCACTCTTGATGTTCCTCGTGTCCATCTCACACTATGCAAAAACTCAATGCACATAAAAGGCCCTAAAATCTGAATTCATTACCTGTACATATAACAGAAACACTACCTGTTCATAAATTCAAGTCTCTTCTCAAAGTTCTCATACTCACCAAAACCGCAAATAAATACTGAATACCTGAACCTTATAAATTGTATATCTAAATGTTTCTCACATTATATCACATAAATGTTAAACCTAAAACCGAATTCTAACTTTATATTATTTAAATACAAAACCTACATAACAGAATACTTCATATTACTGAATGTACAACAATGCATGCAACCATAGACCGTGTCCTTTGTAAAATCTCACTTGTGCTTTATAGTAATCTGTTTACATTAATGTTTTATCACGGAATTCATCATTGCTTAGTTAATCTTAGTTAATTTTAAGCAAAAGGCACGTAATGCTTATTGCAAAGTATCAAGTGGCTTTGGCATGCTGGCTCTTATCTGTATTTTTTTTGTACCTCTTATGTGGCTTCTAATTGTTAATAAATAAATAAATAAAAAATAAATAAATAAAGAAGCCAGCTGCCTGCGCATACGAGACTCGCCATTGTTTTTGAATTGAGTATCAGACGTTAGTGAATAATGGAAGAGTTTTTCGTGCTCTAGAGTAAAATTGGGCCTGACATCTCACAAATAGGATGGCGAAATTGTTGGATGTGTATTTCTGCATGACTTAGGAATATCAGAGGCGACTGGACAAGACAACTCCAGGAACCTCAGCATAAGTCGTTTATGGTTTGACTTCTGGTCAGTGTTATTCCATGTATAGAACCAGAGTTTTCTGATAAGAATACACCTTTATTTCCAGTCAATTGGTGAGTGATTTTAAGGATATTTCTCCTCTGTATGTATAATGTGTATATATAAAATCCTTTATTAATTTATATTACAGTCCACAAATTTATATATTTAACCAGAATTTCTTGGTGATGCTCTTTTCATTTGTAATTAATAGGTCTAGAGCTACATGTGGATAAGACAGTTTTAGGTATCGGAAGAGGGAAATTTTTTGCGACCTAGGTGTCCCAAATTCCTACTGTCCTATGTAACTGATAAATAATAATTAACTTTGTTACATT
>NC_069401.1:115254111-115269111 GCF_026875155.1 Cherax quadricarinatus | reverse complement strand
TAAAACATGAGGGAGTGGAATGAAAGAATCAGTGAAGAATCCCGGGGGTGGGGGGGGGGACATCATAGCACCACAGAAACAAAACTCTCTCTGAGAACAATAAACAAACACAATCTTCCCAACAGGATATCAGATCCTGAGGAAAGATAAAAGAAGGATTTAGAGGGGGAGGAGGGGTTGCACTGCTCATAAAACACCGATGGGGATCTTGATGGTAAATGAATGCATGGACATGATTGGAGAAAGAGACTACATTGTAGGTACAATTCAGATCCGTAGAACATAAGTAGTCATTGGAGTGATGTATCACCCACCACAGAACTGCAGGAGGCCAAGAGAGGAGTATACGAAGAAAACAACAGGGTGATGGAAGGACACACTGGAATTGAGGTGGCAAGAAGAGCTCACTCGAGCAAGCAAAGTTTACTGGTAATGGGGCGATTCAACCACAGGGAGATCGACTGGGAAAACCTGAGCCACATGGGGGTCCCAAGACATGGAGAGCCAAGATAATGGATGGTTTTTGGGGGGTACTTGAAAACCTCATGCATCAACATGTCAGGACACACAACCAGAGAGAGAGGGGATGTATGAGCCAGCATGAGACTGGATCTTTGTTCACCCTGAGCAGTTTCAGACATGAGGACAACACTTACGAGAGGCCCTTGGAGGCTAGCGATCATGTGGTTCTGAGTTTTGACTATAAGTAGAGTTACAAGGGATAAGGTAACAGAAACCGTAAGGGGACAAGGCCCAAACTATAAAAAGGGGGGACTAACACATGTAAGAGAAAACTTCCTGCAGGAGGGTTCAGTGTGACAGAGAAAATGGTAGAAAATCATAAATGAAGAATGATGGAAAATAGTGGCAACAAAGTGCAAGGAGCAGAGGAAAGTTTTGTTTCCAAGGGAAACAGAAATAAAGGAAGACCAAAACGAGTCCTTGGTTTAACCCCGAAGGTGCAGGAGGGCAAAAACTAAGTGCAACAGAGAATGGAAAGGGTACAGGAGGCATAGGAACCGCAGGAAAACAAGGAGATTTATAGAAGAGCCAGAAACTAGAAATGCACAGATAAGGAGGGAGGGGGCCCACGACAGGTAATGAAAACACATAGCATCGAAATCAAATCTGACCCGAAACTGCTGTATAGCCACATTAGGAGGAAGACAACAGTCAAGGAACCAGGTGTAAGGCTGAAGGAAAGAAGGTGGAGAACTCACAAAAACGATCAAGAGGTAATGAGGACTCAACAACACACGAGATTTAAGGGAAGTATTTACAGTAAGAGACAGGAAGGACACTGGGGGAACAGAACCAGATGGGGACCCCAGCAAGTGTTGGACGACATACAACAGAAGAGGAGAGTTGAAGAAACTGCTTAAGTGACTTCCGAACCGTCAAAAGGCCAATGGGACCAACAACACTCCCCATGGGTCCATAGAGAGGGAGCAGATAGTTGTGCTGGCCCACTTACCACATCTTCAACACATCCCGTGAAACTTGGGCAACTACCTGAGGTTATGGTAGACGGCAAATGTAGTTCCCATTTTTAAAAAAGGAGACAGAAAAGAGGCAACTAACACTATAGACCTGTGTCATTGACGTGTATACAATGCAAAATTATGAGAAGATTATCAGAGGAGAGTGGTGAGCACCTGGAACGGAACAGGAGTATAAAATGCCAACCAGCACAATTCAACGGAAGGCAAATCCTGTGTCACAACCTTCTTGGAAGTTTTATGATAAAATAAAAGAAGTAGGACAAGAGAGAAGTGGGTGGGTATGATTGCATCTTCTTGGAACTTGGCAAGAAGGCTTTTGACAACAGTTCCTCACAAGAATAAGTGCAGAAGCTAGAGCATCAGGCGCATATAACAGGAAGGGCACTGGCAATGGATCAGAGAATTCCTGACAGGGAAGGCAACAACGAGTCCCCAAGGATTTAATATGTACACAGAGGGCACCTGTGAGAGCGGGGGTCCCCACAGGTCGTCCTAGGACCATGCTATTTTGTATATGTGAACGACATGACCGAAGGTTAGACTCCAGAAGTGTCCCTGTTTGCAGATTGATGGGTAAGTAATGAGGAGAATTACAAACTGGATGAGGACCAGGCAGGACTTTAAAGAGACCTGGACAGACTGGAACCCTGGTCCAGGCAAATGGCTTCTTCTCGAATTTAATCCTGCCAAATTTGCAAAGTCAAGAAGAAAGGGAAGGGCACAGAAACCAACAACAGAGTCTAGTCTAAGGTGCCAAAGACAGCAAACCTCACTCAAGGAGAAAATCTTGGGTGTGAGTATAACCCGAGCATGTCTCCGAAGCACACACCAATCAGATAACAGCTGGCAGCCTATGGCGCCTGGCAAACCGAGAACAGCATTCCGATACTTAGTAAGGAGATCATTCAAGACACTGTACACCGTGTATGACAGGCCCATACCGGAGTATGCAGCACCTGTATGGAACCCGCACTTGAAAAAGCACGTCAAGAAACTAGAGAAAGTACAAAGGTTATGCGACAAGGTTAGTTCCAGAGCAAAGGTGACTGTCTCTATGAAGAAAGATTAAAGGGAAATCCGGCCTGACGAACACTGGAGGACAGGAGGTCAGGAGACAATGACTAAACGACCTATAAAATACTGCGTGGAATAACAAGGTGGACAAAGACAGGATGTTCCAGGGAGGGGAACACAGAACAAGAGGCCACAATGTGTTGACGACACAAAAATGAAGTCAGAGAGATAGTAGGAAAGTATATTCTCAGTCCATAGAGTTTTAAGGCAGTGGAATAGCCTAGAAATACGTAGTGAGGCCAGGAATCCATACACAGTTTTAAAGACGAGGTTTTGATAAAGCTCATGGAGCGGGGAGAGAGAGAGGGGCCTAGTAGCAACCGGTGAAGAAGGCGGGCCAGGAGCTATGGACTCGACCCTGCAACCACAAATAGGTTGAGTACACACTCACAACACACACACACACACACACAAGAAGTGAAAGAGCTTGAGTGAGCTTGATACCTCAAAAGGCAATGGACCAGGATAACAATCTCCCCAATGGGAAATGAGAGATGGAGCAGAGGCGCTATGGAACCCCTAACAACAATATCAATACAATCTATCGAAACGGGATTTTGCCTGAGGCATGGAAAGACAGCAATAGTATCCCAATCTTTAAAAAAGGAGACAGACATGAAAGCATTAAACTAAAGACCCCAGTTGTCACTGACATGTATAGTAATGCAAAATCAGGGAGAGATTATCAGGATAAGAGTGGTGGAACACCTAGAAAGGAACGATCTCATCAACAGCAGCCAACATGGTTTCAGGGACGGGAAATCCTGTGTCACAAACCTACTGGAGTTCTATGACATGGTGACAGCAGTAAGACAAGAGAGGAGAAGGGTGGGTGGATTCATTTTCTGGACTGCAACGAAGGCGTTACACAGTTTTCCACACAAGAGATTGGTGCAAAAACTGGAGGACCAAGCAGTGGTCAGTGGTCAGTCGTCACGTCAGTGGTCAGTGGTCAGTCGTCACGTGAGGTCACAGACCCTGAGCTGCTTTGGGGATTAGCGTGGACGTTACCAAGCATGCTTTGCCTCCTGCAGTGTTTTAAAAACTGAGGTTGGAGAGTTAAGGAGGAGGTCTTGCTTCTCCAGGAGGAGATTAGGAGGCTGAAGGTCCACCTCAATGGGTCTGGGAGAGAGTGTGAGGTGGCTGGAGTTGTGGGGAATGAGACTTCTAGCAGTGAGGTGCAGTCTGTCTCCGCTGTGGGAGGAGGCCTGTAGTTGGGGAGGTGAGCAACGGCTTACCAGCAGTGAGGTGCAGCCCATCACCTGCTACAAGTGGCAGTTGTTCACATAATGGGAGGCGCACAGAGTAAGGAAGCAGGTTAAGATGAAGATCTGAAGTAAGGAAATCGCTCATCTGTTCTCCAGGATGAATGTACTTCAGTGGCCAGAGAAGGTAAGGGTACAACTGCCCCTGCTACTGAAGGTAACGCATTCTTGTGGTTGGTGACTCTCATGTAAGATATATTGAACCGTTCGGTTTTTGTAATAGGAATAAGAAGATGAGAGATAGAGTGTGCTTCCCTGGAGCTGGTGTTGGGGACATTGACCAACAGGCTGGATAATATCATGTCAGGTAATGGGCAACAAGCCCATTATCTGTCTCAGGCTGGTGGAAATGAAATTGGGAAGGGTAGGAGAGAAGAGCTCTAGATAAGTACAAGGTCAGCTATAGATTCAATTAAGTCTAAGGTAGGGATCCCAATCATAATGTAGCATCTTGCCTAAAGGGGAGTAGGAATGAAATGGTTGTCTAGTGCAATTGGTGTAAATTGCTGGCTAGACAGATACAGCAAGGAACTTGCAATCCCATTCATTGACAACTGGATCAACTTTTATGGCAAACATGATATAGTACTGCAAGGGATGGGGTACTCTCTCTGGGCGGGGAAGGTGATCACCTTGCATGACACGATTAGAAGGGCCATTGTGAATGCCTATGATTTTAAACTGATGAGATAGAGGTATGGTGTTGTGTGTGAAACAAGCAGGTGCAACACTAGGGTTGGAAACAGTAAAATTATAGAAGGCATTCAAGCCTGAAGTTTATAAAATAAAGACAATAGAACAGGCCCAGCAACAAGGGGGTACAGCAAGGGCACAAGGGACTAGCTCCCTTAAGGTTTACTATACTAATAGCTAGAGTGTTATAAATAAGATAGATGAGCTAAGATTAATTGTCAAGTGCAGGAAACATAGCATATTATTGCTATAACAGAGACTCTGGCTCAATCAGAAGATAGAGAGATGGCCCACTGATGTCACAAACAAGGCTAATAAATTATTCCACACTGACAGGGTCAACAGAAAGTTTGGGTGGAGTAGCAGATTATGCCAGAGACAATTTAAAAATTGATGTGATAGTACAATAATATTAATTAAGAAGCGTCAGCCCCACTGAATCTGTTTGGTTACAACAGCTTCACGAGGGCCGAGAAAAACTAATTTGGGTGTGGATTTACAGGGCCCCAAATCTTGATAGGGAGTGGCAGTAAACTTCTATGGGACGAAATTCGTAAGGCAATCTACATACGAAAATGTTGTGCTAATGGGAGAGTTGCAACTATAGACAGATTGACTTGGAGCAATTTGACAGGAAATTTAGAGTCGGGTGACTTTCTTGATACGATCCAGGATTGTTTTTTAAACATTAGATTGACAGAGCCAACTAGAGGAATTAACCTCCATTGACTTGTTTTCGTGTGCCAGTAGGGACACAACTAATTAACAATCTTGAGTTACTGAGAGCTTGGGGAGAGTGATACACAAATCACTCAGTTTTAATATATCATGGAATTCCCCTCCTAATAATGGCAATCAAGTCCTTCCGTCCCTGACTTTCGCTTGGCGCTTATTTCAAAGGACCTGAAAAATTACTTAGGTGGAGGCTGACTGGAATGACCAGACTAAGGTCAGGTAGGTGGGAAGGTTGCCGATTATGATGCTTTCCAGGGCATGTTCTAGGCTGCTCAGTCAAATTATTTCCAAATTAGGGAAATCAGATCAAACAAAAAAATGATCTAAATGGATGAACAAAAGATTAAAATATCTGATGGCGTCAAAAGGAAGCATATATAGTGGCAAATTCAGAAAAGAGGAGTGGGAGGCGCAATTAATTCTCACTCACAACACGTATTCAAGTTAAAGAGAGAAATAAAAAAGGGAATTAGAAAAGCAAAAGAGATTTATGAGGTTAAAGTTGCAAAGAATCGAAGACTAACCAAAGGATTCCTTTCATGTATACAGAATAAGATCAGGGGACAGAGAGGCCCACTCAAAAGTTCCTCGTCAGCTCACGACAGTGATAAGAAATGTTGTGTAAATTTTTAACACATACTTCCTCTCAATTTTTACAACAGGAGGATACTCAGCGAATTCCAGTATTGATAAATTAATGTTAGAACAGACGATAATAAACTGTGCACTATTAGGGTCAGCAAGTGACAGGTCCTTAGGCAAATAGATAATTAAAACCTAACAAATCCCAGGCCCTGATGAACTGTATGCAAGGGTTCTAAAGGAAAGTAAATAGGACTTATGCCACACCTTTGGCTAACTTTTCAACATATCACTACTAACTGGCATGGTGCCAGATAAGTGAAAATGGCAAAATGTGAGACCTATTTTCAAAACAGGTGACAGGTCCTTGCTTCGAACTATAGACCAATGAAGCCTAACCTCCCAAAGTGGGAAAATTATGGAATCAATAATTGCCGATGCAGTTCGTAGCCATCTTGTAAAGCATAAATTAATCAAAGAATCTCAGCTGGTTTTAAACAAAGGGCGTTCCTGCCTTATAACAATTTTATTAACTTTTTCACTAAGTATTTGAGGAGGTATATCATGGTAATTGAAATATGGATATTTGTGTATATGGACTTCAGTAAGGCCTTTTTGACAGGGGACCCACATCAGAGATTATTGAGGAAAAATAAGCACACGGAATATGAGAGAAATTTTTTCCTGGATAGAGGCATGTTGACAAATAGCAGCAGAAGAGTTTGCATAAATGGGAGAAATCAGAGTGGGGAAGCGTCACGAGCGGTTTCCACAGGGGTCAGTGTTGGGCCCCCTGCTGTTCACAATCTACATAAACGACATAGATGAAGGCATAAAGAGCGACATATCGGCAAGTTTGCCGATGACACCAAAAGGAGCCGTACAAGTTATTCCTGACGAGGACATTCGAGCACTCCAGGAAAGATTTGAATAGACTGTATTCAGTGGTTCGGAGAAGTGGCAGATGCAGTTTAATATAAGACAAAATGCAAGAGTTCTAAATGTAGGGACAGTGAACAATAAAAACCATGCCACATATAACTAAACAGAAATACAATAGTTATATTATATAAATGGCCGTACTGTATTTAATAAAAATTTATGTTATAAATTTTTTAAGCTTTATTTTGCTTACATAACTACCCTAGTTTATATAATCACAATTGTTAAAAATAATCAGGTGCTATTCTCAGGTGCTAAGTTAGAATAAGTTCACAATTTTTGCCATTATATTCCAAAGCTCATTTATTGATTACCACTTATTTTTCACCACAACGTACCTATATTAGTCCCTTTTTATATATAATTTTATACTATAATTGTAACTTAAAAAAATTACCTTTATAGTACACCTATCTATCATATTCCCAAGCTCCATTATATGTCATCCACTTATTTGAAATAATCCCTCCCTTTTTATATTGTCTCCTTTATTTAGCTTAAAATAAAAAAAAAAAAAAAAAAAAACTAACCTTAAGCACATTATTTACATTTGTTAAATAATTCAGGTGCTATTTTTTAAAGCTTAAGACTATTTACTTTGTTTTATACTTAAATCTAACTAAGATTCACTACAAATCATAAGATTACAAGCATTGATCCCTGATACCAACCTTCTATTTTAATGACTTAAATGATCAAACAGTTACTGTAATTACTACACTGCAGAACAATCAAAGGCACTTCTCAGTGCCAACAACATAACTGTCTTTAACTACAATATCAGATCTTTAAGCAAGCATTACGATGACCTCATAGCATTACTAAATTCCTTACATGCCAATATTTCCATCCATTACACTAACTGAATGTGAACCTGGGCTAAAAGGCCCCTGATAAGTACAGATGTCTATGCCATTCCTGGTTTACACACCATACACAATAACTGTAGCCAGAACCAACAAGGGGGTGGCACAGCCATATACTACTCCGACCAACTAGAAATAATCCACTAATACTAACAAGGGATGAACATGGGAATATATAATAGATTAAATTCAAATCCAAATACCTACAAAAACCATCTCACATTGAAAAACATCTACATATTCCACAGTCAAACATTAGCCAATTTAGTCAAAACCTAGAAGTAAGATAACTGATGCATCAGCATGAACAAGATCACTTACTACTCACAGGTGACTTCAATATAAATCTGCAAGACCAGGACCCACACGTTACTGATTCACAAACACAAGAGTAACTGTATGTTACTACCAACAGTAACAAACCTACAAGAGTTACGGAGACTAGTGTTTCCCTACTTACCCACATCTGGACCAACAAACCATATCCCCTTTAAAAATCAGGCATAATTACAGATAATACCACAGACCACTACCCTACTTTCCTCATAACAACTCTTGGTAAACTACCCCAAGACACTACTAAGCACCTTCAGACTTCACAAAATTGGAGCAGCATTAATAACTTCACAACATCAGTAAGCAAACAATGATTGGCACACTGAGCTAGAAAACTTATACAGATATTGACTCATGTATTTAATCATTTTCCTAAAAAAGAAAAACCCAATACCTCTATAACAAGCACTGCCCTAAAAAAACTAAACAGATGACAACAAGGACTGAAACAGTCCCTGGCTAACACCCAGCATTCTCAATCCCTAAATACAAAACACCAATATGAAAAACAGTAACAGAATGGGTCACAAACCAGAGACCAAAACAAAACGTTACTCGTCAATCCTAACCAGCCGATAGAAGGCAAAAAAATTGTATTACGAGAACAGATTATCCAACTTACGAGGTGATAAAAAAAGAAACTGGAAAACCCTAATCAGAAAATTCTGGGAACAAAAAAGATATCACGACATAGCGAATAAAATTACAAAAATCAGATGAACCCAACCCCACCAACGAGAAACAGCAAACAGACTCAATAGATTTCTTCTCCATATAGACAAAACTTGCCAATAAAATCCCAAGCTCAGATACCCCACCAAATGACTACCTCACCTCAACTACCCGACACACTGTTCCTAGCACCGACTAACCCATACGAATTCTCCCTTATTATTCAAACGCACTAAACAACAAGGCAGGAGAATTAAATACCTTTACCACCCTTTATATACAAAAAAGTGTCAACAAGTGCTATCAACCAATCATTCGCAACACTCTTTAACAAATCCATTGAATCCTCCACCATCCCCTAAGAAATCCCAAAATTGCAAGGGTCACCCCGATCCACAAAGGAGGAGACCAGAGTTGAATAACTATAGGCCCAATATCCAACTTACACCCTCTCTACTAAAATCTCCGAAAAATTAATTCATAAACGAATCTACTCCTACCTTAATCTCCCCAAAACATACACAAAGCCCCTGCTAACAAGGGGCACATTGGGAAACAAACACAGATGAATCACAGGGATGTTAGGATGTAATTTTTTCAGCCACAGAGTAGTCAGAAGTGGAATAGTTTTTGGGGGAAACGATGTATGGGGCAGGATCCATACATAGCTTTAACAGAGGGAATAAACTCACGGGTCGGGGGAAGTGACCTAGTACGACAGGAAGAGGCGGGCCCGGACTCGGACTCGACCCCCCCAACCTCAACTAGGTGAGTACAACTAGTGATACCACACCACTAACACACCTAACACACACCAACACCCCACATACACAACGCACCCAAATTTACACACACAGCCACACCAAAACTATACACACATTAAAAACACACACACACTATGCACACCAACACTATACCACCTAAAACACACCAACACTATACACACTTAAACACCCCCCAACACCCTAACACACTAACACAACCAACACTATACACACACAAGACACACCCAAAACCATACACTAACTCACACCAAAACTAACACACAATCACACACCCTCATCAAAACACACACTAACACACCCAACACTATACACACACTAACACACACCCAAAACTATACCACACTAACACACACCAACGCCATCACACACTAAAACACACCAAAACTATCCCTTACACACACCAACACCATACACCACTAACACCACCTACACCATACACACACTAACACACACCACCTATACATACTAACACACACCAACACCCACAACACTAACACACACCAACACCCAACCACACAACACACACCAATACACCAACACACAAACACACACAACCCACACACACACACAACTAATACACCCAACACTATACACACACAACAACATCAATCCCCACACACACAACACACCAACACCATACACCACTAACACACCCAGCACTTTCCACACCAACGCCATCCACACTAACACACACCAACACCACACCACCCAAAAACCAAAACCACCAAAAAATACACACACAACACACTGCACAAAACCCAACACATTAACACACAGACACTATACACACACTAAAACCCCCACCCACTAACATACACTAACAAACACCAACACTAACACACACTAACACACACCCAAACTGTACACCACTAACACACACCAACACCATACACACACTAACACACACCAACACTATACACACACTAACCACACCAACACTATACATACACTAACACACACCAACACTATACAACACTAACACACACCAACACTATACACACACTAACACACACCAACACTATACACACACTAACACACACCAACACTATAATACACAACACACACCAACACTATACACACACTAACACACACCAACACTATACATACACTAACACACACCAACACTATACATACACTAACACACACCAACACTATACACACACTAACACACACCAACACTATACACACACTAACACACACCAACACTATACATATCACTAACACACACCAACACTATACACACACTAACACACACCAACACTATACACACATAACACACACCAACACTATACATACACTAACACACACCAACACTATACACACACTAACACACACCAACACTATACACACACTAACACAACCAACACTATACATACACTAACACACACCAACACTATACACACACTAACACACACCAACACTATACACACACTAACACACACCAACACTATACATACACTAACACACACCAACACTTTACACACACACTAACGCACACCAACACTATTAACACACTAATACACACCAACACTCTACACACACTAACACACATCAATCCCCACACACACTAACACACACCAACACAATACACAATAACACACACCAACACACACTAAGACACACCAACACTTAGACACACCAACACCATACACACTAAACACACACCAACACACACTAACACACACCAACACTAAGACATACCAACACCATACACACTAACACACACCAACACCATACACACTAACACACACCAACACCATACACACTAACACTCACCGACACACACTAACGCACACCAGCACTATACGCACACTAACACACACCGATACCATACGCACAGTAATACACACCAACACCTTACACACACATTAACGCACACCAACACTATAAACACACAAAACACACCAACACCATACACATGCTAACACACACCAGCACCATACAAACGCTAACCCACACCAAAACCGTTCACACACACTAACACGCACAACCCCACACACACACTAAAACCCACCAACACCATACGCACACTAACACTCACCAGCACCATACACACACTAACACCCACCAACAACATTCACAACATTAACACACACCAGCACTATACACACACTAACACACACCAACGTCATACACACACTAACACATCAACACCATACTCAGATTAACACACACCAACACCACACACATACTAACATACACCAACACTATGTACACAGTAACGCTCACCAACACTATACACACACTAATACACACCAACACCATACACATACTAACACATCAACACCATACTCAGATTAACACACACCAACACCACACACATACTAACACATACCAACACCATGCACACTAACACTCACCAACACCATACACACACTAACACCCACCAACACCAAACACACTAAGACACACCAACACACACTAACACACACCAGCACCATACACACACTAACACACACCAACACCATACACACTAAGACACACCAACACACACTAACACACACCAACACTAAGACCCCCCAACACCATATACACTAACACACATCAACACCATACACACTAACACACACCAACACACACTAACACACACCAACACTAACACACACCAACACCATACACACTAACGCACACCAACACCATACACACTAACACACACCAACACCATACACACTAACACTCACCCAACACACACTAACGCACACCAGAACTATACGCACACTAACACACACCAATACCATACGCACAATAATACACACCAACACCTTACACACACTAACGCACACCAACACTATAAACACACTAAAACACACCAACACCATACACATGCTAACACACACCTGCACCATACACACGTTAACCCACACCAACACCATTCACACACACTTACACACACCAACACCATACACACACTAACACCCACCAATACCATACACACACTAACACTCACCAACACCATACACATACTAACACCCACCAACACCATACACACACTAACACACTCTAACACACACTAACACACACCAACACCATACACACACTAGCACACACCATCACCATACACGCACTAACACACACCAACGCCATACACACCCTAACACACACGAACACCGACACACACCAACACACACGAACACCATACACACACTAACACACATCAACACCATACACACACTAACACACACTAACACACACCAGCACCATGCACACACACTAACACACACCAACAGTATACATACGCTAACACGCACCAACACTATATACACACTAACACACACCAACACTATACACATACTAACACGCACCAACATATACACACACTAACCCAAACCAACACTATACACACACTGAAACACACCAACACCTGACACACACTAACACCCCCCACACAATAACATACATCAACACTACACACACACACACTTATACAAACTAAGGCACACAAACTCCACACACACATACTAACACACACCAACAACACACACACACACTGACACACCATCACCACACACACTAACACACCAACACCATACTCAGACTAGCACACACACCAACACTATACACACACTAACACTCACCAACACTATACACACACTAATAAACACCAACACCATACAAACACTTACACACACCAACACCATACACACACTAACACACACCAACTTCATGCACACTAAGACACTCCAACACACACTAACACACACCAACACTAAGACACACCAACACCATACACACTAACACACACCAACACCATACACACTAACACACACCAACACCATAACATACACCAACACCATACACACTAACACACACCAACACCATAACATACACCAACACCATACACACTAACACACACCAACACCATACACACTAACACACACCAACACCATAACATACACCAACACCATACACACTAACACACACCAACACCATACACACGCTTACCCACTCCAGTACCATACATACTCACTAACACACACCAACACCAATCACACACTGAAACACACCAACACCTCACACACACTGAAACACACCAACACCTCACACACACTAACACACCAACACTCACCACACACTGAAACACACCTACACCTCACACACACTAACACACCAACACCCACCACACACTAACATACATCAACACCATACACACACACTTATACACACTAAGGCACACCAACTGCACACACACATACTAACACACACCATCAACACACACACTGACACACCAACACCACACACACTATCACACCAACACCACACACACTAACACACCAGCACCATACACATAATATCACACACGAACACCACACACACTAACACTCCAACACCATTCATACACTAACACACCAACACCATACTCAGACTAACACACCCCAACACCACACATATACTAACATACACCAACGCTATAATAATAATTTTTATTTACTACAAGTACATGTACATGGTATACAGTCCTATCTGACAACAGTGACATACTACTACAAAGAAAGCCACTTGTTATGCTGAGCATCTCGGGCAAATTAGGTCAGTGTCCCAGGATGCGACCCACACCAGTCGACTAACATCCAGGTACCCATTTTACTGATGGGGAACATAGACAACAGGTGGAAAGAAACACGCCCAATGTTTCTACTCTGGCTGGGAATCGAACCCAGGCCCTCGCCGTGGGAAGCAAGAGCGTTAACCACCAGGCCACCAGAGCCCCACAACACACACCCTAACACTCACCAACACTATACACACACTAATACACACCAACACCATACACACACTCACACACCAACACCATGCACACTAACACACACCAACACCATACACACACTAACACACACCAACACAATACACACTAACACACACCAACACACACTAACACACACCAACACTAAGACACACCAACACCATACACACTAACACACACCATACACACTAACACACACCAACACCATAAAACACTAACACTCACCGACACACACTAACGCACACCAGCACTATACGCTCACTAACACACAATAACACACACCGATACCATACGCACACTAATACACACCAACACCTTACACACACATTAACGCACACCAACACTATAAACACACAAAACACACCAACACCATACATATGCTAACACACACCAGCACCATACACACGCTAACCCACACCAAAACCGTTCACACACACTAACACACACCAACCCCATACACACATTAAAACCCATCAACACCAAACACACACTAACACTCACCAGCACCATACACACACTAACACCCACCAACACCATTCACACATTAACACACACCAACACTAAACACACACTAACACACACCAACATCATACACACACTAACACATCAACACCATACTCAGATTAACACACACCAACACCACACACATACTAACATACACCAACACTATACACACAGTAACACTCACCAATACTATACACACACTAATTCACACCAACACCATACACACACTTACACATACCATCACCATGCACACTAACACACACACCAACACCATACACACACTAACACACACCCAACACCATA